>JAANSN010000926.1:0-42146 GCA_036850665.1 Dicranocentrus wangi | reverse complement strand
CCGTGATTTTTTTTTGAAAATAATGATACAGCTACAATAGAAGCTCCCGAGAGGCTCTATATTCGTTTGCCTTCAAATTGGAGTCTGTTTTGTTGTCGATATTTTCATTCCTGGACCTGTAAGACTTTAACTAAATTATATTTCGCAGGCAGGTAATATATATTTGAATTATATATTTCAAGCAAAGACAGTCTTGTGGGCCAAGCATTTTTAAGCACAAACTACTATCCCACATCTAGAATTAATTGAGCAGAAACAATACCCTGACGTTCATTATTGTTTCATTCTCAGCATTATACTTGTTGCACACCACCACACATGAATCAAAACGTGCTGGGGCTGCATATAAAAACAGCTTCGAGCCTATTCCCAACTTGATTCTTCCAAAACCCTCTGTTCAACCATATTCGGCTTTCGATGAGACTGATTTTTAAATTCTTGCACTATAATCTCGACGTGTTTACGTGTAGCGTCTAACCCGAAATATATGTCACCCAAACCCAAACCTTCCCTTTTAAATTGACAAAGGAACCACGCTTCGGAAGCTAAAAGCATACCTAATTCAATATAAATGGTCCTGTTCTCGTTTCGTTCCCTTGAATTGTCACCGGGCTGCACAGGGTAAAAATATATATATATTTTTTGTTAATTGCTCGTAAAAAAGAGTCAAATAGCAAGCATTCCCATATTTCATGCTCTGCCAACCCATTAACGTCTTCACTCGGGATGCATTTAACTACCTTTTTATGTGGACTGGAATGCAAGCCAGCAGCAGCAAGCAACATAATGCCCAGCCGCATTACATTCCAGATTACACAGCTGGGCATATACCTAATTGCAACTTCTCGTAACATAATCTAAGCGTAAACATTATGATGAGAAATGACTCCTGGAGAAACTCTTGGGTCGTATTAAACCAACCTACCAAAATTTATTTCTCCTTTTCCCCAAATATACGGGTAAAGTAAACAAAACTGAAATGCGAGCGACGGTCCCGGCATATTATTACATAGTTTTTTTATGGTGCTGTAACTCCGTCTTAAATATGATGGGGATGATGGGAAGGTGAAAATTGAATTTTGACCTGATTATCACCACTGTGAATACTTTGTGGGGGATTGGTCATTAAACCAAAGCAGTAAGCACGCATTTTTTTCAGGTTTTACAAAAGTGGCCAGATGTTCCTCTAACTAATCCCTCATTAATCAACATTTTTTTATGGAAAATGTGAGCAGGCAGGGACAGTTAATGAGGTTGTAATCACAAACTCACCTCATCAAATGCAGGCTCACTCTCGTCGACTCTCATATTTTTCAACAGGAGCATGCAGAGCAGGATCCGATACGGACGGATGACTATACACTATAGTTGAACGATTAAGGATCCCAATTGAGGGTTGCCGACTTGTGACACTAGATATCCCTGAAAAGTGAGATTTCTTGTCATAAGTCATCCCCAAAATTGGTTTCATTTGAGACTAAACGGCCCCTGAACACTCCACTTAGAAACCCATTATCCTGTTTATTATTGCAAATCAATGGAGTGTATCACTCAATGAGCATTATTAGCTTGACTTATTTCTCGCCTTTTCACAAAAAGAGCAACAATTTACTCTTTTCACTCAAATTTTTACGTTCATTGATTCGAGGAGCAAGCAGCTGCTTCCTCGCGTCTTGCTGCGTTTGATTGAGTTGACCATTGACTCCCAACTTGACTGAATAATTTCTAGAGTTTCACAAAAAGCAGCCAGTTCATTCCGTTTCGTGGAGGCCTTATTAACAATATGAATAATGAGCTGAGACTGGGGCACAGCAGCTGGGGAAAAAAGTGACTTTGATTTTTGGGAAAAGAAAATACAGATTTTTTTTTGTGTTATTCTTGAGCATTGTGTGCTGGAGCTCGAACCGGGAACAATGGAGGAAAGAACGATTTGTCCTTTGAAAATGACCCTTTTATGAGCTCCTTAGAGGGTCAATCAGAGTTGAAATGATGTTAAAAGATGTACACTTAGACTTCATCCACCCGATTTACAAGAGACCTTCGCTTTGCTTTGCTTTTGCTTGCGAGAATGCATGCGATTTGCATTCAAAAATCTAGGCTCGCTTTCAGAAATGGAAGCTAATAACAAAACTGTGTGGAAGTCGAGAAGGAAAAAATTGCTCTTGTTACGGATTCAAAAAAAAAAGGTCAAAAGAGAAGGCATGTTAGCTCGACTGATGTGAGAGTGTGCATTTTCTTGAAGTGAGAAGCCCTTGAGAGATGGATAAAAAAAAGATGAAAAAGGAACAAACACTCAGAGCGAGGTTCACTTTTGGACAAAGTGGCTAAAGGGAATGGCTGACTGAGGTGCGGGTGTGAGAATGTATAATATTATCTTGAAAAATATATTCATGTTATTATTGTAAAAGGGTCTGGTTGATTTCTCTAAAGATTTTCCTCTCGTCGAGAGGACTGTCGCTTACGTCATTTGAGGCATATAACTTGTAACGAGCATAATTGACGGGATATATGAGAGAGGTCAAAGATCAAATGCGTTGTACAAAAGACAAGTCACCTACGCTTTGAACAACTTCTGAGGAAACATGGTGGAACTGACATGAGAGTCCCTTGAATTTGCTAAAGCCAGATTTTGCATGCTAATATGTATTCCGTCCTGATATGTAAGATGTAGAAGACGCATCCAATTAAGCTAATTAGCTTGCTCATCCCTCATTACGGGATAACCACCCAATAAAATCATCCACATGGGGCTTAGATTTGAAACTTTTGGTTTTACGACTCCAATATATTTTTTTGGTCGTGCTCCGCCCGTCTTGAATGATATACGGTGTGTCGTACCTCGTATATTATAATAACCGTCTTTGCACTCCGTACCCATCCAGTCTTTCTTAAAGTCCTTTTTGTCTCCACACAATTTTACCTAATGAGTCGTCCATTTTATTAGGCATGTAATAAAACGATTTTCTCCCAGAGAGTAATCTCGAGAGAGGGATATCACATCGCCCCGACTTGCCAAGAGAAGATCCCTTCAACTCGGTCTATTTCATTTAATCCGTCACTCAGACAAATTATCGAAAGGGTTTCCTTCCTCAAGATAATATATTGTCACTGGGACTACTCCTTCTCAAAATTCATTTTCATCTTAAATCCTCTGCTGCTGCTGCTGCCTCGAGTAATAAACAGAAATCCCTTTTGCTCCTTCGAATGTGAATGTAAATCACACAGGACATTCTCGCGAAGAACATGTACCTCGGCCAGAACACAAATCCTCACAAAAAGATCTTTTGTAACAACAAAAGCAGAGTTGCCTGTTGCTGGCTTTTTGGAGAGAGAAACGATCTTGGTCGACAAAATATACACGGATCGCTAGACGCAATAAAAGTTGTGTTGCTCAAGTGGCAAAAGTACGTCGTGAAGATATACATATCTTTATGTTTATTAGCGGTAGACGGTAATCTGTAAAGAAATACGTTTTAAATCTCCTCCAACACGGACTGCCTATATGTGTATATACATTTCTTAAAGTGCGCCTAGTCCCACAGGTCCAGCAGCACGTTGGGTAAACTCTCAACAAACATTTTAGGTAGCAAACGAAAAGCGAACGCCTTATCCCTTAATACTCGTCGTCGTCGTGTGCACCACTGTGAATACAATTTTTTTGGACACTCGTCTTATGCATGGGGTGGTACGTACGTGGTCATTAGGAAAATCTCAAAACCTTTTTTTTTTCTTCCAGATTTCTTTTTCTTTGGATCTCATGAAAAATCCAATCATGAATGAAGTCCTGCTTCAGTCTTGATCCCGTCGTCTGACAGTGATCAACTTGAGTTGATTGCATCTCATCTGATAGATAGAACGCAATATAAGTTTCTCATTTTTTGCTCTGGTAAAATATTTACTCGGAGGAAAGTGAAACCTGAAAGTGGGAGCGAGCAATCATTTTTTCCCTTTAAGACAGTTTGTGTACGTCGAGGTTTCTTTTATACGAACCAAATATTTGTTCGGTGGTGGATCGATACCATCGCATCTTATCTGATTAGCAACACTAACTTGGACTATTTTTGTTGACTTTAAAGTGCCTTGCGTACACCAAGAGATTTTTTTATCTAAATTGCCCAGTGAAGGTGGTGGTAGTAGTTGTGGCGAAATCCGAGCTATTTTTATCTCGTGTCCGTGTTTTTTATTCGCAATGACAGCGACAGGTGGGAAAATGAAGGATTCTGGGACACCATCTGCACAACCGTCTGCCTGTGGTACGGCACTGGATAAAAAGGAAGCCAAAAAGTTGCGCTCGTATGAGAGCCGGAAGGTAATTAAAATTGTAGATGGGATCATAATCATATCTGTATATATACCCCACTCCAACTCCTCCTCCAGGAGAGTGAAGCGCTCTTGGAATATATGGCAATTTCCTTGTATCTCCCTCCGCTTCTGCTCTTTTCAATTCACGTGTCACCCTTATTTAATTAAGAGCCTCGCGTGTGTAGGCAGTCGAATACGGTGTGATAATCATTTTTAGAACAAGATGTAAAACTCCCGTTTCAAACTCCGTTTTTGTAAGGCATAAGCATATATAAGCACATCCTCTCCAGAATGAAAATGAGTGTTCAGGAAAATCCCTTTAATTGCACATAATCTCATTTTCTAATGGTACCGATACACTCAAAACTAATGAGCCTTTTTAAACTTTTAGTCCTAAATTACCGTTTTTTCATCCTAAAACATTATCTTTAGACTTTTTCTCCCACCTGCATCCCCGTATATTCCCTGAGAAATCCCAATCCGATTTTTGACTTTTCTACGCATCTCATTATAATCGCCATCATCATTATTATTTTTCCAGATTCGTAAACCCCTCATGGAGAAGAGACGACGGGCTCGAATCAATCAAAGCTTAAATGAGCTCAAGAGGATTTTGCTGGAAGCGAATGGAGCAGCTTCCCAAACGAGGAAAGAGGTAAAGAAAAAAAAATTATAATAAAAACAAAAAAAAACATCCTTCTTCTTCCTTTCACATATTTAATAGCCCTAAGCTCCCTCTCACGTCATCATATCATCTCGTTTCATCTTCTTCACGTGTAATACGATTAAAAACATTAAGTCCGGTAGCAGGTTATGCCGTAGGAGAAACAGTAGCGGCTTCTGTACATTTGCATGAAATTCGAACCCCGAAAAAAAATGAGAAGATCGCTTAATTACACTTTTATATGGGGATCATCAACATCTTGAGTCATCAACTTGAAATCCTGAGCACGATATTACATACTTTCCAGTAGTAGTATTATTCTCTCGAGAAAAAAGTTATTAATTTTTCAGGCATCCATCCTCTCGTGCATTTTGTGAAGTATCATCATTATTCCGTTCCGTTCCGTTGTCGAACCAAATCTCTTTGACGGATCAACAGCACAGATTTTCTAAATAAAAAATTAGTAATGATTGCTCCCCGTTATTAGCATACGATAAGCGTCACATTTCATTTGAGTCCGGGGCTCCTACTCTCGTGGAATTTTTATGGGTTGCCACCTCCTCACTTTGCGTACGTTTTATACGGCTTCCCACCACTTTTCACTCTCGTTATTCAACAGTTGGGGGAGATGATTTAATTACGGTTGTTTTCCAAAAGCACCTTGCTCCTCGCTCGTCAAACTCCTGTGGTTTTAGAGCTGACCCAGATATTTACATACAGAAGCAGAAAATTACTGGTTTTTTACGATTTCCCTGTTTAGACGGGTGTTTCTTGTGTTACGTAATAGGGAAAGAGTTTGTTGATTGCAGACTATATTTATTTTGACCCGTGGTACACATTTACTCACTCGTGGAAAACTTTTATTTTTCCTCTCTTCTCCTCTTTGATTATGATAATTACTCGGAATTCTAAATATAAGTTTGGATGTTTTTGTAGGGATCTCGGCCAGCCAAGCTGGAAAAGGCTGATATCCTCGAGCTGACCGTTAGGCATCTCCTCAGCCTCCAGACTTCTCCGGGGGATAATCCCACTGGCTCTCTGGCAGAGAAGCCAACAAGCAATCCAAGTGGAAATAATGAGCCGTGTTCCTCTCCCGAAGCCACACAGCCAGATGAGCTGATGGACACTGAGAAAACCAGTAGCTCCGCTCGGGGCCAAAAGGGATCCCATGTAAAAGTGTCATCATCAACATGCCTCGTGTCAGACTCGGATGACGAGCCCTCTCCCTCCTCTCCTGACGGCTCCCTCCAAAGGAAATCTTGTTGCGAGCTAACTTCTTCTCGCTCCTCCGAGACCCCATTCATCTCCGGATTTTCAGAGTGTCTTCGCCTGGTTCGCAGCTCGTTAAAAGGGAAAGTGGCGAATAAATGTGAGGACCAAAGCAGCAGCCCTAATAATTTGGAAGAGACACTTGAGTCGTACTTGAGCCAACTCCAACAACACAATTCAAGACTGCACCACCGGAGCAAGTATATCGAATATTCTCCGCAGCACTCACCTGCTGGAAGCACAAGCAGTGTAGAGGATTTCCACATGACGGTTGCCTCACCATCATCCTCGACATCCCCAGCATTGTCACACTCGCCAAAACAATATTTCCATCAAAATAATCATCAACAACATTTTGGAGTTCGAAAGAGGCAGGTTGGGCAGCCCACGACGCAGAATAAGTATTTGATCCCTACTCGCCTGCCTAATGGCGAGATGGCTTTTGTTTTGAAATCCGAGAAGTCAGCAACATCCCCGGGTGAGAAATTCGGGGAAAGTAATTCAGCCTGCGGGGCTCCACTTGAGGGTCATTATGACCACTTGGACTATCCCTTTTCCCATCAACAAACCACCCATTACGGGCAACACTATCAAAATCATCAGGGCCATCACTACCAGCAAATGTGTGGTGGCGAGAGCTACAAAAGAGAGGCCTGCTCGCCCTCCTTTCATTCCAGATATTTTGATATGGATCAGTCTCGGGACATTTGGAGACCTTGGTAAAAAAACAAAACAAAAACGCGAGAACAGGGAGTAATGACGTGACACCTGTTTTCATATCAATTTTTCATTCAGCTTTATTTGTATGTATATCTTTTATATGTATATTTGATGACATTGTACAATCTACATATATACTATCTGCTTGCTATATAGCCTTTACATGATCTAGTAGTAGTGTTTACTGCTCTCTAATTTTGAATCTCTGAGCCTGTGATATTTATTATAATTAGTAATATATAAAGTGCCTTATGACAATGCAAAACACAAATCCTAATATCTCACTTTTACACTCATAAATTCAACTTGAAGCAACTCCTAACAAAACACATACTGGGTTTCCTTCCTTTGTGGCACAAAACCCTGATCGAAATCAAAGTTTTGTATTTATGTAAAATGACAATAAAATGTAATATACTGTGATTATTATGAACAATGACAATTTTGTATCAATAAAATACCATTCCAACTGAATTACACCCCAAAATAATTCAGAACTTTTTTCCCATGCATCTGATGCATCCATATCTACACCGGATCACAATTGTATGGTAAAAAAGATGAAACAATATCGAAACCAATATGATGTGTACCTCTCTTAATTAAAAGTGATGACTGATCTGAGCTCAATTGAGGGTCCTACCTGTAAAATGGTTTGAAAATCTCTGTTTAAAAAATATCTACCGGTCGCATCTCAAAATCAATCGTTTCCAGCAACACACTCATTACGTAATGATGATGAGCAGGCGGTGAGGTCACATGAAATTTAGGAGGATCCCTTAAAAGATGAGATTTTTTCTTAATTCCCTCATTATTCTATCCCACTTGGTCCATATCTGGCCCAAATCTTAATGACCTGGTGCACTGCACTACTGCCGATGATAGATACAGGCCGTAACAGGATTTCTAATGATGACGTAAAATGGAGGAAAAATGGGGTTTTCCAAATTCCAGGAGCTCTCATCCTCTCAACATGTGAGGCACTAAGGTGAAACTGTAAGGGTAATCAATACTTGGGCTGAAGCGCCCTTATTTGAAGACAAGAAGCTGGCTTGTTTCACCAAACTGTTTAAAATTCCAGGGATGACTTCGTTCCTCTGATATTCCCATTTTGGTTCATGCATGTGCTCCCGGCAAAATAATGATTTTTTTGCTGACAATAACCCTTACCTTTCCTACATTTAGGATTGTGGTCATTAGAAAAATCTGCTCTGACATGAGGTGAATATAGCCAGAGAGTTTACTCTGACCGCACGCTAAGATTGACTCTATATAAAAAGATTTCCATGCCCAATTTTAGATTCCCAAACCCTAGTCAGTCATTACTGACCTGGAAGATGCTACGTGGGTTAAGCAGGTTTGAGCCCGAATAGGAGAAAATTGTTGAGTTGAGAAGCTGTGCGCTTACGGGGTTGCTTGCGACGAAACGAGAATTTTCTTCATGACACCACATCACTCATCCACGACCTATCTCCAATCTCTGACCTGCATTCAGGAATGGAATATCATCTTTAGAACCGGTTTCAATTACTCCAATTACCACAACATTACACGGCTCAAAAAAGCTTGAGTTATAAAAGAAACGCGCTGAGAGACGCAGAGTCTGTTGGTGGGGAGAAGAGACGAAATGATGAAAGTGAGACGGGGATTTTAATGAGTGCGGAGCTCCGCTTAGAAATCAATAACATCTTTTGTTGACTTTATGGCACCCCAAAATGACACATCACATTATATACTTGATGGTTGAAAACGCTCAAGCCGAGTAAAACTGAACTAATTATTTCAGCAGGCATGTCATGTGATTCAGTTACTTGTTTCGCATTATTTGGATTCGTATTATTTTGCACTTGTTGTAACTTTTTGTGTGTGTTACAATATAACGCATATGCGACTTTATATAACCGCACAAGGCAACAAAGAGCTAGATACAGACGCGTTGGGGATGTGTGTATTTGCCGATTACAATTGAGGCTCCTTAACGGTTGTAAAAGCGGCACATGAAAATACTCGAAAAGAGCGTGTGATTATAACATAACTCGTTTTTATTTAAACTTTACAAGAATGCAGAGTGACTCATTTTGGTTTTCAGTTAACTTTTAGGAAAGAAAGTGGGACATCTAAAGTAAATACGTATACACAAAAAGTATACAATGTGTGACGGCATAAAATTGCAAACCGTTACGAATAAGTATAAATACACACTGTGTATCTTCATGCAAACAATCACATCGCCGTGTGTTTCCGTCGACGCGTCTGCGAATTGATAAGCATAAATAAATAGATTCTGAGTTTTGCAAGCAATCAAGATATTCGCCAATTTCATGGTTTCGTGGAAATATTCACAAGATTTAGTGAAACTACAACGGAAACTAGTTCGCCCGGTCGCAAACATTACACCATGAACCACACAGTCCAACTCCAACATGAATTTCCTGCCTACAAAATAAATATGATATAAAACTTGACAAACTTTCCGGGAATCATCTGCCCATGCTGTATAAATACTCCACCGGCAAATTCACAAACACCGACAAACACCGCATATTATACTATTCAACGACGGGCAAGTTTTTCATGAAATATTAATGTGCACATATAATGTCTCTTTGTGTTTTCATTTTTACTTAGCAAGTAAGTATTTTTGGGTAGCCCCGTGCGGGAATTTTATGTAAAGAGACACGTTTTGTGTAACGCAAGAGTTTTTGCAATGTCCAGAAATGTAGTTAGTTAGTTACTGTGTCGAACTCACCAAGTGAAGACGAAAAATATTAAGCTGTGCAAAAAAAGCGTACCTATACCGTACACGTACCAAGGCGTACAAATTTGTAGTTTTATTTTAAATTTAGAAATCGCAATTACGTTGTTGACTACTGATTTTAGTAGGTAGCTGGTCCTACGAAACATAAATAGCCGAAATAATACTATTCACTCCAAAAGGAGAAGTCTTACCTGTTTCAAGATTTTTTTGCAGTCCACCAACAATATACTGATTTTGCAAAATGTTTTCCTCCGACAATAACTCACCCACTCCAAGTCCACCACCAACTAGAAAAACTTTTAATTCCCGTAAGAATTCATATGAAGATCCTTCAACTCCTGGACAAGCGGCCAAAAAGTCTCAAAATTCCTCGGGGGGAATGGAGGTGTTGATTCCAGTGGTTAACAAACTCCAAGAAATTTTTGAGCGGACTGGAGCAAAACAATCGGAAATTGATCTACCACAAATTGTAGTCGTCGGAAGTCAGGTAATGCGACATGATATGTAAAGTCCATTCATATACATTGATTATGTTCGCATATTGCTGACTTACATCAAACTTGCATATTGGTTCCAGAGTGCTGGAAAGTCGTCAGTTTTGGAAAGCCTCGTAGGTCAGCCATTCCTTCCTCGTGGTACCGGAATTGTTACACGATGCCCCATTATCCTGCAACTCATTCATTCTCCAGGTACGCTTATATATTACATGTAGGTATAGCTTTCCAAATAGACTTGACTACGGCTCCCGTAATTAACATGTATTTACTTCTCCTCGTAGGTGTAACTCCATGGTTCGAGTTCCAGCACAAGCCAAACGAAAAGTTTACAAAAGTGGAAGATGTCACAAAGGAAATTATCTCACAAACCAATAGTCTCGCTGGAAGCCAAAGTGGTATTTCACGAGAAACAATAACGGTTACAGTGCACTCCCCCGACGTTCTCACTCTTACTGTAGTAGATCTGCCAGGATTAGTTAAGGTAATTTGTGTGATGATATAATATGGAACTTTTGCATATTTGTACTTTTGTAATGGAAGAACATCCCTTCTCCATTTTTGCTATTTCTATCATTACATCATTTAAAATAGAACCCTGTCGGCGACCAACCTGATGATATTGAAGTTCAGGTTAATGAGCTGGTCATGGAGTACATTTCCCGAAAGAATGCGATAATACTCGCCGTCTCGTCAGCAAACGCGGATATTGCCACTTCTGAGAGTATCAAGCTTGCGAAGCAAGTGGATCCAATGCAAGAGCGGACTATTGCTGTGATGACCAAATTGGACCTGGCAACATCCAACATCAGCGATGTGTTGGCTGGCAAACAAGTGCCAATGAAACTTGGCGTGATTGGTGTAGTCAACAGGTCGCAGAAGGACATCGAGGCAAATAAATCAATTCAGGATGTTGTTAAAGATGAAGCCATCTTTTTGAAGAAACATTATGGAACAATTGCACAGCAAAATGGGATACCCTTTTTAGCACGCAGCTTAAATAAAATATTGAAGAGGCACATTGATACCTGCTGCCCATCACTCGAGGTGAGTCATCTCGGGTCAAATCAAACAAAATAGAGTTACTGATAATTGATTCCAGTGATAAAAAGTAATCTGCATTTTTAGACGCGCGTTCGAGAATTAGTGAATTCTACAAGGGACAGCTTGGGCGCACTGGGAAATGACGGGGAAGTTCCGTCTGAAGAGAAAAAGCTTACGTTGGTCACCATCATTGACAAATTTGCAAAAGACTACAAAGCTCAAATCGATGGTCAGTCGAGAAGCGAAATTACTGGGGAGGACCTCACCGGCGGAGCCAACATTGATACAATATTCTTTTCCGATCTGAGGAAGCAGTTAGACGATATCGACGTATTGGGCAATTTATCTGACAACGAAATCCTCATGGCGCTTCGCAATTCCTCGCCAGTGGCGACTCGCATGGGCACTCCGGAAACTGCCTTGGAGTACATTGTGAAAAAGGAAATTGCCAAGCTGAAGCCTGTCGCCATTCGCACTGCAAGCCTGGTTCACCAAGAAATGATCAAAATGATCAAAAAGTGTCTCGCGGAAAACAAACGGTTTCCCAAGGTAAACAAAGAAATCAGCACAATTGTTGGTGACCTACTCAACGAGAGAATGACGGACACCCTGCGTGTCCTCACGGATTACATTGACATTCAAGCGGGCAGCGGACTAACGAGTAATGTCGCCTACCAAAAGCTGTTTGTGGACCTGATGTCTCCAGTAGACCCTGTTGCACTAAGGGATTTGTCCATAAATGGGAGTCAAACGTCTGGTGATGTGCATAACCTCGTTAGGGATAAAATGAGACAGTTGGTAGTTGCGACTTTTGATATCGTCAAATTGCAAGTTCAAGACCATATTCCCAAGTCCATTTTATTTGCCCTGATTTACAAAACTGTGGACGAAGTCGGCGTCACTTTGGTAAGTTGAAAGTGCCTGCGCACTCTAAACTACAGAGTTCTCTCTAAGTTTTCTATAAACAACTAAAAGGAACTTCTAAAACGGTAAATTGGAATTCATTGGTTTGTAGAATATGGCACTCAATGAGTCAGCCAAAATTGACGAGCTGATTAGGGAACCCGACGAAATACATGATCAGCGCGAAGCTCTCAAGAGTGATTTAGAGGTTGGTGAATTTACATTAGTATTATTGTAAAGTAAATAAATTGGTGGTGATAATAAAGTTTTATTTGTTTATCCTTTCAGGAGTACGAAAGCGCAGCAAAGGTTTTGGCCGATGTGAGAAGCGGCTCTTTCACAGGTTGAAAGGTTAACTTTAGTTTAAATGTGTAATGATACAATATTATTGTACTTGGACGAATAAGTTATAATATAAATAATAAAGCTGTAATTATGCTAAACGATGAGTAATCAAATCAACCTGTTGTCAGTCGATGAAAGCAACAAGCTCTTATCTCGAAACAAATACGACCCATATTTTGTGTTTGTTTGTATATTGACAAGTCTCCGCTGCTGGTCACATTTGCATTCCTAAAGCCACACAATTTTAGTGTTAGTCTACTATCGCTCCTATCCACGACAATTAGGACTTTTATCGTTTTTATATCCACACCATGTATTCACATCCGTCCATTTTTAATTTCCATTTTTTTGTTTTGTGTACTTCTAATCCAGCCTTAACCCCTCAACCAACCAAGCCTAAGTTACATACGACTAGCTGATCTTAAGTTTTATATTCAGTTACGCATTTGCTATGGAGGAGCCTCAATTTATACAGGCAATTCAATTAAAATCAGCTCATAGGACCAGTTTTCACCTAAAGTTTCCTAATCCAAAGGCGGGTAGTTTTCTTGTACTATATACTTAACAAAATAAATCATAATTTCACTCATTTCAGGAGTAATTCAAAGCGACCAAGATTTTGGCCAACGTCAGGAACGGATACTTCAAGGGTAGACTTTCTTTCAAAACGGTTTCGTTTCTTTTGGCTTTAAGTAGATAGTACAAAACACAAACTGTAGTGCTACACTAATATTTGTACATGTATTTTTGCTGTTATGCATTACCAACCACTTGTTTTTTGTGCTAAATTAACAATTGCATGTTATTAGATCCATATTACTACGAGTCGATGGTCGATTGGTTGGTTGGGGTGATTTGATTTGCATTAAATGCCCAGCCTGTTGCATGTTTTAACTGTTCCGCCTGGAGTGCCTAGATTTGTCCAGGTTTGTTTTCCAAGTTGAAAATCGGCATGATTGGTAATCTGAAATACTCTCAACTATAGTTTTCATCTTCATTCAGGATTTTGGCCGACTGAGCGTGGGAAAGTTTACGCGTGCAGATCGCGTGTGTGCATGTATAGAACCTGATCATCAGGAAAATTACCATATATTTTTCAGAACGCAGGTGCAACCACATGATACGAAACTGGACGGAAAAAATCTTTAAAACATATAATTTCACCTGTTTATGTAACTCGGCTTAGATAGGGATAGCTAGCACTACCTGAAAAAATACATTATACTTATGCAACGTATATGTCGGCTGACGACTGCAACCTTAAATCATATGTACAATCGATGTACACCACTACTTACTTGAGTTTGTGTATCAACTAAAATTCGCCAAAAGCCCTCTAATACGGTGTACTTATGAAGAAACAAAAATTGACAAACGAGACTCATGCCCACCTGTGGTTTCTTCAAATTTCCTCTCATCTCAACCCTTTTTTCTCCATTCATAATTTTATCCTAGTTTCAACTTTTCATTCAAGACTTATTTTTTGTGTCTCATTGTGTCGCCTCAATCCTCTCGTGATCTTCAAAATGTTATTCCTTCAACGACTGCCTACAGTCACAGAAAAAATCTCAGTCCTCGTATTTTTTTTCGAAACGAATAAAAATCTCAAAATGACTCCTTGTGGTTACAAATGGGCTGAACTTGGGCTTTACTTTTCCTCTCAATGAGATTTTCTCTAGAAAAAACCACAACCAACGTCATATTTTACAGTGTATTCGTAAATTATCCGAATCATATCAAGCATGTATATATGCACCGAGGAAGTACAGCTCATCACAATTACAGCCAAGATTGCATTTTAAAATTTTCAAGTTTTTTGTCCCATCAAGAAAAAAATTACTCCAGATTTATACAGTCTCGAAAAAATAAGCATAGCATCATCATCATAATTACATCATACATCTTCCCATTCTTTCATGAACAAAGACTCATCACCTCCGAGAGCTCCACGCTCCGACGATTTTATCCCGTGAAGTGAAAACTACAGCAAAACATCGATTCCACTTCCGTCCACGTACTCTCAACTCTTCACAAAAAAATCCTAATGGCCATGCAACGCAGTCGTCCACCCGTCCAAAATAATCTTGGTTGTTCCCTTCCAGAAAAAAAATGGGCTGAAACAAGTGCCCAGCTATTTTCATTCATGTCCGTGCACATCACACACGTTCCCATTAACTCCAAATCATTGTATTCTTGAAAAGGTGGTGGGACGAAGGACAGAGTGAGAGGCTGTAATTTCTCCTTATTCACTGCCTGTGTGCCGTACTCCGCCAGACTTTCAATTTTCCTGTAAAAAAAGGCTTATTTTTTCGACGACGACGAAAACGTGATGAATTGACGACATTGGACTTGAATATTTTTTAAAGTGTGAAGGTGACACCAGCCAAGCACGTTCCTGGCAAAATCAGCTAAACTTAAAAAAAAAAAAAGAAGTTTGGCTGAGGAAGTGAACACTTTACTCGGCATGATGACGGATACGTGGGTAAGAAAATAAGAATATTGGAGGGGCCATGTGGCCAAAAAGAATGTGATGATGAGACCCACGACGCGTCATTGCAAATCGGAACAGATTAAGCGTGCAACTGTCACGTAGTTTGGCAGAAAAAAGAAACATTGGATGAGGGTACACAAAGGTTTTCTGGAAATGCGGAGTAAATGCAATCCCGACGAAAATCTGCGACAGTTGGTTGCACTCCCACAGGACAAATCCTCTGAAAACATGGATTAGCCGGGATTTTAATGTACCTATACGATGTACTTACGCATATACACACGGAAAGCGTGAGGATATATAAGGGGATAACGCAATAGAGAACGGGACGTGTATAGCCAGGCAGCCAGGTACACACACCACACAGTTAATACGGCAGGAGATTCACAGAAAATGTTCGTTCAATCTTTAAATGAAATGAGGCATAACATTGTAAATCGTTGCGTGATGTAAATAGGAATACAAGCTCTGCTCCACTTTTTCTCAGTTTCGTGGGCTCATGAATGCATTTTGTTTGGGGGGGGGGGAGATTGTATGTAGTTAAACGATTTAGTGTAAGTTTACACCAAAATATTTTCCCGTTTTGTTGGCACTCTCTGAGCTTAAGGTTTTTACCACAGAGACCCTTAATCCGGGAGGATATTCTTAAAACTCGGAGGATTATGGGGTGGCTTCAAACAGATTTTCGGGATTCGATATAGGATCCGCTGGGTAAGCTGCATTAATGGTCAGGATTGGCAAGTGACTTAGGACGATTATTATGTCCGGATAGATTTAATTCTGGGAAGATATATTGGAACAAAGGATGCAAAGTATGGAATGTTAAACGTTCGGGTTTCCAAAAAATATTCTTGTCCGCAATAGCGTATATACCAATAATAGCTTATATTAATTACATTACATTACGACATTTAGCTTGTTATCCAAATATCCATGGGTTGAAAATTATCTGTTTAACAGGTGCCTTCATCAGTTCCATTTTTTACCCTATAAAGCCCCCAAAATGTTTTTTGTTTGTTACGCCATATGGCAGGCTGGTTGTTGGTAGCTGCTCACCGAATAAAAAATCACATCAAAAATTATTTCTGGCAGCTCCTGTGTGAAAAAGGAATCTCCATTTTAGGTATTTTAGCAGATATTCCTATCAGATGAGATGAGCTGGATAAAGGTGTCGTGTAGTTATGTCGTTCCCTTCAAAACGATCTTTTCTGTAGATACCTCGCAGGTATTGTATCAACTCCTTTATTTGGTTTGTTGTACACAAACCTCGCTCTCATCGCCAGTGGAAAGCAACTGTCGGCGATTTTTAAGATTTTTGTCTTTCCTCAAATAATGAGGACGACGACGAGTTGCATTTAATAAGGGAGAAAACGATGGATACATGATATTCTTGTCATCGCCCGTCCGACACGAACACCAAATTGTTTTTCAACTTTTGATTGTGGGTACGGGGGGATCAAATGCAGGGGTTTTCATCAGATTTCCAGACAAAGTATACGTCTATGTGTATACCTTTAACTCATTTCTTCAAAGTTGGACAGCTCTCTTTGATCACGAGTTGAATACATTGTAAAAAGAGAGTACAAAATAAATTAGCGATTGGAAGAGTGAGCACATTATCCCAAAGAAACTGGGTTACTACTGTACCTTTTGTCTGTTTAAGGGATAAACACAGATTTTTTGGATTTAAGATTACGGATAGGATTTGGGATCTAATCCTGAGAAAATATCCTTGTGGCGTTATGTTGTAGTTGGATTCACTCACACAACACACAACAACCCAACCAACATGTGTATCACATTTACAACTTCATATCTTCCAGACGGATTTGCTTAGTGAACCATTTTATGTCTACCGAACCAAGCGAAATTCACTGAAAATTGGAGGAACATGAGTTCATAGGATGCAGCAGCAGGTATATCCAAATATATGTGAAAAGTTATTTCACAACCCGACAATCATATCGCACAAGGCAGTTATACGAAAAGGCTTACTAAACGAGTTTTTCTGGGCAGACTTTTGGGCTCCAATAGCGCGTAACTATTTTCAGAATCCTCTTTGATATTTCTTCTTGCTTTGAATGCAAACGGGAAAAAAAACTTGAATTGCCTTTAAGGTCAATAACGCTCCCGAGGAGTAGGAGGAGGAGGAGACGTGCTCTCCTTTTCAAATGAGTAACATCGTCGTTCTTTCTCGTGAGCTATATACTTTTTGGTCTGCGTTTCCAAAAAACGGACACATTTGAAGCGCAAAAGGTGGGTGTACTTCATTAGCGTCCATTTAGCTTCAAATGGCACACCATGAACGACAAATAGTATATCACAATTTTGTATTGAGTTCTCGTTACAATCTACCCGAAACAAAGGATTTTCTCCGGTCATACGTTTCCAGTTTGAATGGCCGAACACCCAAAACGAGTGGCAAACAAGGGAAAACATAAGTTCAACCGGGGAATGACAAGGCAGTCATATGTATATTTTTATTGAAGATCTGCCGACATGAATGAGTCTTATCCTCATTTCCACCAAGTGCGGCTCCTTTTGCTCATATTGATTTCTTGGTTATTGATGATCCTTTCTGGTAGTACACAAACACCTACTCCCACAAAGTTTTGCTGGATGTGCCACACTCGACGTTTTGGTTAATAAGGATCCCGGAATGTTTTTCAAACTGGCACACCATCAATGTCACTTCTGGAAAAAAAAATGTGAAGAGGCGGAATGTCTGGGTTTTCATGAAGTGTTTTCACAATACATGCCACCAAGTTAATAATCTTAATGATGACGGGTGGAATGAAAAGCAAAGCAGGATTTTTTTCTATAATTGATGCCACATATTTTGAGATGGAGAGAGCATAAAAAAGGGAGAATGGTGGTGGTGAGGAGGTGAAAAAACCAACGCAATTTGTAGGATTTCCACAAGAATAAAAGTGTATTACATAGAAGATGAGCCGAAGATTCTGAATAAATGATGATCCATTTCAAGGACTTATATTTTTGTACTGATATCAAGTCTGAATAGAATAAACTAGTTTTTTTCTATGGGAGTTCATGTTTTTCAGTGAAGCCCGTACTTTTATGAGGTGTCGGTATGTCGTGGTGCGATAATCTTCTAAAAATGAGGATTCCTTTGAAAAATGTATCTTTTTGGTTGTGTACGAAAATCCAAAAAGGATTTTTACGGGAGACAAGCATTACTGTGTAGTGTGTGTAGTACGAGTTGTATTGTTGGAAAAAGGTGTCAGTTGAAGACAGCTCAGGTGTCAACTTTTGATTGTAGCAGCTTCCCATTCTATCAGTCTCTCAAGGTGAGAGCATTAAAGTCGGATTATCACACCTTTTCGGCTTTCAATCCGAGGTGTGAGCTCTCTCATTCCGGCTCATCATCTTGTCCTCATATAAAAGTTTTGAAAAGGAGTTCATGGAAGAAGGCAATCTGAAAAAGTTGACACTCGTGAGGGGGATGTAAATGAAGAGGGGTATTGTGAAAATGAATAAAATCCACTTACTCAACTTGTACCAGATACGGCTTCAGATGATGAGATGAATACAATATTTGAATATATGGAAATGGTAAATGGTATATATAAAAGGTTAGAAAAAGTTTGGAACTTATGTCACCTCGTAAGTACGCATGTACACGTCATTCCACTAACTTTTTGACAATGAAGGATATATTTAGATATGAATCAAAGGGTACATGCATGGGTGTATTTGTCATGTTTATTTCATTCAGGTTTGTGTCAGACAAGGAGACTACAACTAATTGGAATTATGTACACACACACACACATCAAACACTATCCGTGTGTGGAAATCAAAATAATATGGAATACCGCATAACACCGATTCATGAATGAATCCCACTTCCTGGCTTTTATGTGGAATGGCAACATGGGAGTTGGGTCCAAGAATGGAGAGTCACGGGGGTCATTATACCATAAACCACTGAAACACCGACTCAAACATAGTACACTTTCATTCATGAATGAAAATAGTAGCGAGCCCACATATCGAGTCAATGAATATGCTAAAAACTGGAGGTTTTACTACGGGTTTGAAAGTGGAGTCATTGTTCTCTGAAGAAAAGGAGTAGAATATCGATTTAGACTTCAAATATAGTTTCCGTGACCTGCAAAGATGGTTGAGGTGGGTGCCCACCTCCGCCCGATTTCTATGACACAAAAGTGCTTTTACACCTGTAGTTACAAATTGTGAATATTTTGGGAACAAGAAGACAATTCAGAGCGGATGTCCACTTGCACACTTTTATTCTCTGAGGAAGTGTGTGCTTTTTGTCGGTTAAAGCCACAATCTTAATACGTGTGTTGGTTTGTTCGTGCTCAATCGATCTTGTATTCCCATTGTGGACATCAAACCGGACATGATTCCGTCTTTTGAGAATAAGCAAAAAAATTGGGAAAGCTCCCACGCGAGACTTTCTGATGAAACGAGCAATTTTTCTATCCTCAAGCCTCAAACTTTGTTTCTACATTAATGAGCAGTATCAATAAAAAAAAATCTACATTTTTCTCAATTTTTTGCTCCTCTATTTATTTTTCCATTCTCCACCATCATCTACGAGACTTTTTTTGCTTTGTCATTATTTGTTGGCCACTTTCCAAAAAATGTTGCATCCCATTCGCATCATGATCAAAAACGATTGGAGTAGTTTCTCAGGCTTCTTGAATTGAAAGCCTTGCACTGACATTGGGAGCTTGCACCTGTGTGCTCTTGTTTTATACCCTTTCATAAAAAATAAACTTTTTCTCAGGAGCTCAATTTTTGTTTTACTCCTGCCAAAAATCTCCAGAAGTAATGACTCGCTACCTGTGGGACGTGATGTGATTCATCGTTTTTCAAACCAGGAGGAGCTTTTTTACAAAATGCAAGGACATGTTGTATAATTCGTCGGTAGCTGCAACAAGTCACACGTACTTGCTTTTCCCACAGTCTCTGCAAAAAAATGCTCAGTAATAAAGGGAAAATTGTAGAGAAAAAGCATTATTTAGAAAAATCTTATATTTAAATGAAGGGTATTAAAAGCAATTGCTTTGTGTCTCAAAAGGATCCAAATCCAATGTCGGAGGAGACAAAGATACGCGAGATTTGTTGGGTGAGGTGGATATCTTCTCGAGAGTAATTAGCAGAACACCATGAAATAATCATACAAGTGGTGATTATGATATTTACGATCCTTTCCCTTTCTGACTCGCTTAACTTTTCTTAAGCGAGTCGGCTCCAACATGATAGTCATGTAGCAAAAAAATGGTTTCGATATAATAGGCGTCAGCTACAAGGATATACATATGGATATGGACGAACGCAAATATAGAAATAGTCAATTATTATTAAAAGTTCTCTAAACAACTCAGAGCAGAGACGCATCCCCAGGTAGCCATGAATGGAGTTGCTTTTTTTTCGCTTCAAGGTAAAATGAGAGGCAATTTTAGGCAAAAATGGATTTCACCTGGGATCCACTAGCTATTTTCTTTGAGAAAGGTTGGGAGCATTTAAAACATTCATTCACAGCCAAAGAAAGATTCATTCATGAACGCAAAAATATTGGAAACGTTTGCGTTTCTGCGGTTGGTTGGGTACCTGCATTTTACTCACTCATTCAGCTTTCAGGAGTGGTTCATTTTTTTTGGATGAAAGGAGCCAGAGTGTTTTCCAAGGAGGTGGGCAATTATGAAGGGATAATGGGGAGCTTTCGCAACAGATTTTTATTAAAAGGAACATGCCATGCGGACTCCAGCCAGACACGCAAAGACTCAAAGGAGTTTTCTGCAAAAGTTTTTTCCATTCAAGAAAAATCTTCAGTTTTATCTTCGTGACGTGCTACTAATAACAGGCTAAACTTTCTGGAGAAGATTGTAGCGAAATTATGGAGATAAATTGGAATAATAAAATGAGGTAAAAAGTTTTTCTTCAAGATTGGCATTTGAGGACGGGGTGCTCTAGATGTTTAAAAAATGTATCAGGGCGAACTGGGAAGCTTTCTGAAAAGGGGAGACTCAAGTTGGGATCAAATTATAGAAGGTGTACACCCACCATGTAATGTAGTTTTAGGATAAAGACTTGATTGGGCAAAAGAGAGACACCTTATTACATTATAGAGAGGGGATAAATAATAAATTGAAAAACAAGATTTTGACATGAACAATTGTGATCCCTAAAGCGAGAGTGACGATACTCGGATTGTTACACGAGAAGTGCATTTTGGTCAGGGATAATGACGGTGTCTTCGAAAAAACTCTTAATTACGGATTTTATGGAGTCACATGCGACGTGGTTTTTATATATGATTGATTTTTAGTTCAACTTGAAGGTTTTTTTGATTTGGATATGAAATAGATATATGAAACGATGGCCGTGGCTGTGTTGTTGATTTTAGACTAGACTTGGTGATGAATACAAGAATACAAGGAACGAACACAGACCTAAGTCGTACTTTAACTTTAAGTCAACAAAAAGTAATGCGCTATATAGGCATATTCATTTTTAGATCCACCAGCAGCATCCATTGAAAATCACAGTAGCTTCCTAATTCTTCTACCAGGAAGCAAAAGAATGGTGGTGTTTTTTTACTCAAGTTTTTATTGCCGCACGTATCCTCACACTCCTCAAAAATACACTGCACAAAAACAGGATAATTTCGTCTGAGAGATGTAAAACCGTGGGAAAGTCTACGCGTGTTTCTCGCGTGCAATCCCCACACACTTTTTTTTCTCCTTCCTTCTTTCTGCCTCTTCTTCAAGAACATGCATGCTCCATGAATGATCAAGTAATACAATGAAAATTGCTCCTTATCTCTGCTCCCTTCCTTCTTCAACAGAAAAACACATCACAGATCTTCATGGCTTATTTACTCCTGCCATTACCCTCAAAATGTACACAAGGGGGTTATATGATCGACACAGATAATGACGACGACGGGTGAGGATGATAATGGTGGTGACTTTTACTATCCAATTTTTTCCCTCTCAATCTCAATATAAAGAAGCATAAGAAGAGTGCCCTTCAAATCCTCATTGTTTCCTTGTGCCTTGACAATGGATATGAGATTGAAATCGGGGGAGATTTTTTAATGATAAAGAGTCCCACCCATTTTTAAAGCTTGAATGTGCACTTGGGCACTTGCTCAAAGAGGCTTTTCCTGTTTCTCAATGAATCTTTGATGTTTCCCTGGCCTGATGAAAATGTTACTAGTCAAAAGAGCATGACGTTTGTCTCATCAAAGGGGGAAAATGTTGGATTTATTGTGTAATTTGTGCTTTTGAAAAGTTCATTTGAAGCACAGCTCAAAAGACAAAGGGCAATAATGACGGAGGAGTTAGTTTGTTGAGACACAGGTGTAATTTTTCTGCGAGCTGTGACTTGTCCCATAATCATTAAAATACAGTGGAGAAAAACGTAAATATGAAAGGGAGCTGGAGCAAACAAAGGAAATTAAGAACATCTCAGTAGACACCATGGACGTACATCTTCGTTTAGTAGAATAAAAGTTTTTGTCATTTTAGGGAGTTAAGACGTTTTGTGTCTTTAACTCAACTTGGAACTATTTTGTAAAAGGATGAGCGATGAACCGGCTTTTTGATGATTGGGTTTCTGACGTCACATAGACATAATATCTAACATAATATGTGCTTTTCTATGCAGCAACGCAGACTTTCGAGTGGGCTGTAAAGTCGTTAAGGTCTGCTGGATACAACCAATGATAATAACTGGAGGCTCCTCCTGTACCTGCTTTTATTGTAGCGAATATTATTTTAGAGGAGATGCTAAATATTAAAATTAAATCATATATAGTTGGTGAGATAATTTTAGCATTATATATACCAAATATTAGGGGATCGAGTATTCTTTCATCATTGCTCTCAATGTGTATGTAATAGTTTCAACAGTCCAGTAGTTTTGAGTTCATTGGACTCTAAATAATCCACCACCCGTATTTACAGAACCCGTATCGCACCAATGCTTTCCTACACACGTTTTCCAAATTGGGAAAAGATTTATGGTTCTATATCCGATCCCACGAAGATAATGCCAAACTAACAACAACGTTTAGCGACCGGTCTTTCAGAGTAATAACTGTGATTACAATCATGAAAACATCCATAATCAGGATATCACTGGATATCATCAGGAGTGAGGCACCTCAGATGAGAAAACACGGAGAAACTAGCATAAATCTTTCAACGATTCATCCAACCTCAAGAACTCCAGAATACCCATTTACTTTCGAACATCAACTTTCGAGTTACAGATTTCACGCTGGATTATGAACATTGTAAAACAATAAAGTAAGTGTATCCCAGATGCGTAACAGCGTATAGGTATAATATCTGGAAAAGGTACACCTAACAATAATATCGGTCAGCATAATCATTGATCCTAGTTGAACAAAAGCAGCAGGTCTCTTCTGTACCGTATTATTTATTTATGATGATTGCCCATTCACAATGTGCATTGCTCGTTGTAAATATTTATAACCTCAAGAAAATTCCCTTCCTTCTCTCTAGTCTTTTGTTGGTTGACGGGTAATGATGGAAAAAGGAGCAGCCGTGATACACGTACAACGTCGCACAGTGGGAATCCTTCAGCAAGGATATTTTTCCTTCAATAGTATGTTCTATGTGTTTACTACTCGTTAGAACCGCACAAGCGGAGTTGGACAAATGTGATGGACAATACATAAAATAATTATTGTTTTTTGAAGAAATGCTGGAATGGAGCAGTTTTGTTATTGCTCGAAGAGCTTAGGTATATATTGCTACTCACTCACTGCACGAGTGAGACAATGCACGAGGGATAATATGACCATTTTGCAGAAGTAACATTGTAATTACAACATTTAAAGCACAATAATAATAACAAAACTACATCAATAAGATGTGTAAATGTGTCAGATTTAATTACATCATCGTCTCAATAACTAAATCATTTTCGGGAATTTTCCTCAACATTTATGACCACATTCCCACGGTTTTGGGCCATATGTTCCAGAAAGTAGAAAGCGTGTGGATGTAATTAAGATGTTTAGTAGTGGACAGGCCTCGTGTTGGGTCGAGTTTATGAGGTGGCAAAGGGATTATTGCGGAATACCTGGTGAAATGATTACTGCGTTACGGCTAAATTGGAGAAATATGAGATTATAATGATTATTATGTCTTTTAGAAATAAAAGTGCGCAATAAAGCTAAGCTACGGTTCATCTCGTCTTGTGAGGTCAACCAATGACAAAGGATATCACATTTAGAGTATCTCAAAAGTCAGTGCAACATACATAATGATATTGTTTCAGATTTGTAGTACGCGAATTAAAGCCATATTGCCGTTGCAATTATAGTTTATAGAGCAAATTGAAACCGACGACGAAAGTAGTCACATACATCCAGCGTTACTGTCATGCTTTTTGAATTTTCTTGAAGCTCAAGCTGCAAAAAAAAAAAATGAAAACACAACAACCATTCAAGAAAATCATAATGATTGTTCTAGCTGAATGGACAGGAAGTGGTCCATTATGTAAGACGTTGATTCACCATTTTTTCCACATCTTATTACATTCACTCTAATCCACCCGTAAAAACTTTAAAAGCATAAAGCACAGATTTACCTTTTTGTTCGTAGTGGGGATAATAAGAGCATGTTGTGTTGTGTGCCGTGTACCTATTACGTACCTCATTTTGTCAAAAGCGAGCAACAGCAGCAGCAGGCATGAGGCAGACATGGGACCGTATATTAATTTTTTATGCTTTTTTATCCCCCTCTTTGTCCCCGACACGTACAATAGCAAATCAGAGCTCTCGTGTGCTTTCTGGTGATAATGAGAGAAGCTTCACTTCTTCTTTTTTTTATTACTTTCCAACTTTGCATGACTGCTACCCAAAAGGCCCCGAAGACGTTCGGTTTAAGTGTAGTAATGACAAAACGAAAGGAAAAAGTCTTGGAGTCTCAGGTCGCCCCTCCAAGGAATCTTCCTTGGAGTAAAAGCAGTTGTTGTTGGAAGAAGGTGAGCTTGATTTTCTATAAAGATAAACCTTGTGATTCAATTCAATCCTATCGGTGAACCCATCTCGGCAACAAAAATCTGTCGTATTTTATCTGCGAAAACAAAATGCCTCCAAATTACGGTCTCTTTTGAGATACACAATTACAGAAAGGAATACACCTCACTCAGCCCAGGCATATGGAATGGAAAGGGAACTTGTTTCATGATTTGTAGTCTAGTTTTATGACGATATGAGAATGAGAACCAGTGCAGTGCAGTGCAGGGCTTCAGCTTGAATTCGTTTTTGACATGAAGGCTGATGTGAGCACTGGGGCACTTTTTGTCCATAGTTCACAAATCATTTTTGTCATTTTTTCTTCTTCCCCAACGAAAAAAAATCTCCTATGGGTTGATACATGTAATATGTGAATGATTGAATGAGCACAAGTAATATTACGTTGCGTGGGCTTTTGTAGATTTTTTTTTGGCTTGCTCCGGAGGATGGTGGAAGGAAACCGTAGAAGATGTGTGTTTTCTGGTTGACCTCTATGCGGAATTAGGTGGACGTTGGGGGATGTCATCGGACAAGTAAACAGAGTAAAGATCGATATACGCGGTTATGCTGTTTTTAGATTTTTTGAGAGAGATAGTGTCACCCATGGTTTTCGGGAAAAGACGACGACGGTTCTTTTTGAGATGAGATGGGACGATTTGATAAAGATGGCTTTCAACCCAAAATATATATCAGATCTTTGTATCTACCTCTGATTATCTGTGATTCTCATCGAAAAATTTGATTTCGAGTGTGCTACTAGCGATACCGAAAAGTGTGTACTAGAAAACGTAACAAAGAGTTCATTTAAAAATGCCATCATAACAGCTAGAGCAGATGTGCGGGTTTGCACTTTTCAATAGGCCTGGAATGCTCATTTATGATGGCATCCTTTTAAAATGGTTTTTATGAGGGAAACTTTCTCCGGCGGACTCCAGATAACATTCGCAAGGTGGATCATGGCTTAAATTCATCGAGACGAACTTGTATTTCCAATTTCTTTTCTTTATAGTTTACGCAGAAAACAACTTTGAAATCAGAATTCCACTCGGGTTTCCTGAAATACATATGCAATTCCCAGGTTACTTTACAGGAATCGATGAAGATTTAGTATATCCACTAATCCACCGTCGTAGGCAATGCAACACTAAGGTGGAATGGAATCTCGATAGGCCTTTGAACCAGGCCTTTGAGTTTTCTAAACAGAATGGGAAACTTGATACTTCCTGTCGGTCGGTTTTACCAGGCTGGATGGAACAAGAAAACTGCCTGGAAAAAAGTTGCCTTGTTTGGGAATGTATTGAGTGATCTTGCTCAAATAAAGTGCAGGTTCAAAACGGTGGATCATATTCGAATCCTTGTGGAATGCATGTATATAAAAATCTAATCCAATATTGTAATCGTAGAAGGTGAATGGAAGGATATGCGATAATATCAAGTTTCATTACATAAGAGATATATCTTGGGAGCGTAAACGGAGCACATCTTTTGTGTCCGATATAAACAGTTTATGAATGCAGGTGTAGTACGTACATATACAACTTTACATGATGAAAACGTACAGCTAGATATATGAGGACAAAGATTCCTTTGAAATCTGACATATTTTATATTTGAATGATTAAAATCATAATATAATCCAGTCAATTTGATTCCATACTCTGTCTCATGTGACAATAAATATTATCTGTATGTGTTAGAAATACTTCCCGGGTTGTTCCAAAGGAAACTACAGGTATATTGAACATGGCACGCTTGTCTGACCTTACGGAAGGCCGAATTACATCCTGTGGTTCGAATTAGATAAAAATCCAACTCCAGTTTCTCTAGTGTATGCGACAAAATTTGTTTATTTTGCAATCTATCAACATCCAATTCACATCACCAATTAGTTTTCATAATTAAACCACTACTGGTACTCATTTAACTGGTTGTAAATGACTAAGAAGTCGGAAGTATGTGGCACTGTAAGGATTCTGTCTGTTTGATAACTACGCATAAAAATTACAATAAATTAATTATAATTATTGGATCCTTGTTTCGAAGCTGGATCATTGTCACTGCGGGTTTGGGGCTTTCTGTTACTAATTGTCTGTGTTTCTCCATGATTTAGAATAACTCCGTGGCCATTTGGAACCTTGGGTTTTTTCTTAGGGGCAAAGCTTAACGTTTCTCTATCAAAATCGAGAGTAAACATTCCTAGGTCCCCACTAAACCTATTTTTCGTTACTTGCAAATACTTCTTCCCACGGGGGGTACTCAGTCTTTTGTCTTGAATAATTAGAATGTTGTCTGCTTCTTGGGATGCTTTCGCTCCTCCAAATATTGAACTATTTGTTAGCTCCACGTCATTACTTTCCTAGAATAACATGATGAAGAGTAAACTCTGAAAGTTAATCATGCAAAGTTTATTGTGTAAGATATCATATTGGGATTGTATACACACCTTACGTGGATGGATAACAAGACTAACATGGCAGTTATTTACAGTCGCAAACTTCCTTAAGGCGTGAACAATCAAGTCTTGCCTCCAATACCGATCCATATTACTTTTACTACCTTCCGGAACGCCCAGCATGAACTGAAGATTATCGACTATTACGTGAGCAATATCCAATTTATTTACTGCATGAGTCATGGCCTGCGGGCAACAAACAAACAAAATGTCAATATTTGATCGGCAAAAAAATCAATATATTCGGCAACGTCAACTTTAGCAACACTTTTTGTTTTAGGGGAGTTGGAAGCTTGGAGATTTTGTACTTACATCAAGGACATGCTTTACGCTCTGTTGGCCATGAAAGGTCATAAAATATAGAGGTAGTTTTTCAAATTCATCAGCCCATTTGTCGTATTCTTCTATATGTTTTTCTAGATTCTTCTCAGCAAACTGCGTCAACATTGTTTTAGCTAATCGAACATTGCGAATTTCAAAGCTACCCCATAGGGTCTTCACCTGAAACAAAAGATTATAAGGTCACGCCGCGTTAGCATAATATTCCGAATAATATTAATTTATGGTAGTGCAGTAGCACTCGCTTAAGTAGTGTAAAATGTTACCCCTTGAATACATAAATCTAAGGAATATTCACTCATGAACGTTGTCTTTCCACAACCCGTCGTTCCCGTCAGAACACTAAGCTCTCCTCTCCTGTGTCCCCGTAATAACTTTGTCAGGTAAGGATATCTAGCCCATTTAACTCCTGCTACCTAAATTTAATAAATAAATAAATAAAACATGCATTGGCATAAAATCCAAGGCAGGGTTTACAAAGAAAAATATCGCAAAAGATATAGAAATCTCGTACACTCGTACTTGCTCATGATGACTTAGTTCGGAAAACACTTCCTCTCTCAGTCGAGTGAAAGTGGTGATTGACTCGTGTTCCTTGGGATCAGGCTCAGGTTTCGGCGTCTCTGTACACAGCATGCTCGAGGTTTGGAGATCCCTTTGTTGCACTTTGAGAAACGGATGAGAATAAGACTGGTCATCTAAGGGTAGTCTCATTTTAAGACTGCTTGCAAACTTCCGAGCGCCTAAGGTCTTTGCACTAAATCTGGATATCCACCAAATCAGTTAACACAAAAAAATAACTTCCCGTCGCGTCGAGGACCTGGGTTGGGAAAAGGGATACATCCCGTAATAAACTAATATTGTACATACCCAATAGCTGCAAACAGGCTCCTTTGCATTCTTGACTACTAAAAGTGGGATGCGAACGGGTTGTCGAAAACATTAGTGCAATTTGTCTTGTCAATCTCTAGTAATTAACTATCACTTCAAAATTATCTTCCTCATCCACCTGCTAGTCTCGCTCCCCACTTGCACTTCCTAATTCCATTTCAACATTGAATTTATTCGGCACAAATCACATCGATCATCAAATTATCGCCACTAAATTAGCACACAAGCAGAAGCTTTCAATTTGTCATATTATATTATTAGTCTAGAAGAGAAGACGATCTCATCAACTTTTGCATCTTTACTACTTCAAATCTTTCATGTCAGCTATTAGTGCCCTTTCCGGTTTATTTTTGTTCGTTTCGAAGATTTATTAAGACAACTACCCAGCTGATGAGGGAGGAGGAGCACGTGTCGCTTAATTACTAGTGTCTAATATTAACTAAAGTTTAATGACTCTTTTGTTTCAAATCAATTAAGTAATTGGTTGGTTTTGTTGACGAGCCGAAGAAAGAAAAACAATGACACTGATCTGATGCAATGGACAAAAATTGGACAATAGAATGAATAGGTATCGGGAATCTGCACATGTTTACAATGGTTGAAAGCCTGTTGGCGCTCTCTGCCTCTGCCCCACCACCACAAAGGTCTTTATTCCGGGATAACCAAATTTCTCAAGACTCTCACGTGTTGCGAGTGAGTGCATTACTTACGCATCCTCTTGTCTTGCTTGTTTTGGTTTTGTCGTGTGTGGTGTATAATATTTGTCAACGTATTTGTCTAACTCTACGGTGGTGGTGAATTTTGGAGGAATTTGGAGGAGTGCTTTTATTAATTAATTAAACCGCCAGGTTATCGTCTACATTAAAGAATAATCTAGCGTCTCTTTGTTGTTTGACTACATGAAGATATGAAGTATGCAGGGAAAAAGGGTGGCGGTGGGGGAGGAGGAGGTAAAAAGTTTGGGAAAAATAAGGGTGGCGGTGGAGGAGGAGGTGGGGGGCTGAAGGGTAATTTGTCACTAGGATTTAAGAGCAAAGGGAAGGGTAACGGAGTTTCAAGTGGGTTCAGCGGAAAGGCTAATAATGGAGGGGGTAGGGGAACTCCAAGCAAGTTTCAAAACAGGACGTCCGGAGGAGAAAGGAATGGGAAATTTGGAGGTGGCCAGAAACATGGGAAATTTGGAGGTGGTCAGAAACATGGGAAGTTTGGAGGTGGTCAGGAACATGGGAAATTCGGTGGGGGTCATAAGAAGAAGGGGAAATTTGTAAAGTATGGGGAGGCAGGGAAGGATGAGGAGGAAGTCAAGATTAAAGAGGAAAAGGAGGAGGAGGATCCATTTGGAATTGCAGGGTTTCCAACGGCTGGGGGACAAGGTGTCAAGAAGGAAGAAGCTGGTGGAGATTACAGTGATGATGACATGGGTGGAGGGGGAAAGAAGGGGAAAAATAAGAAGAAGAGTGGAGGATTCCAAGGAATGGGGTTAAGTCCTTTGGTTTTGAAGGGTGTGTTGAGGAGAGGATACAATATTCCAACTCCAATCCAAAGAAAGGTATTAATAATAATCTCTTCTCTAATTCAGAAACGTGCGAGAAATTTCACATGAATAAATATTAACTCGGACTTTTTTATACTGTAGACTATTCCTCCAATTCTGGAAGGAAGAGATGTAGTTGCAATGGCTCGAACTGGAAGTGGGAAGACTGCCGCTTTTCTCATTCCGCTGTTTGAAAAAATGCAAGTGAGAAGAAGTGAAATTGGGACCTCTGCCAAGTTTCCGCGGGCCTTGATCTTATCGCCAACACGAGAACTGGCCACACAAACTGTAAAATTCATCAGGGAAATTGGTAAATTCTTGGACTTCAAAGTTTCTAGTATTCTGGGTGGAGAATCAATGGAAAGTCAGTTTCAGACTATGCATGACAAGCCAGACATTGTCGTCGCTACGCCTGGCAGATTTATGCATCTTTGCGTGGAAATGGAATTGAAACTGGATGGAGTAGAATATGTTGTCTTTGACGAGGCTGATAGGTAAATTTATCATAAATTTTCCTGGACATTATAATTTATAATAACAAATTAAAATTAACAGTCTTGTACGCACGTTTTTGTCTTCCATAGACTTTTTGAAATGGGATTTGGAGAGCAATTAATGGAAATTTTAAAACGTCTTCCTGACGGTCGACAAACCGTCATGTTCTCAGCAACATTGCCCAAGCTCCTTGTGGACTTTTCCAAAGCAGGTCTGCATGACCCCACTTTAATAAGGTATAGGCAAATATCAAGGAAACTAATTTATCTTGCTGGATCAAAATTAAATAATACTAACTTGATGTGTACGACTATTTTCAGATTAGACGTTGATACCAAATTACCTGAACAGCTACAACTATCCTACTTAGCATGTAGAAGTGAGGATAAAGTTGCCGCGTTGCTCTATTTGTTAAAAAATATAATCGACGAGAATCAACAAACCATCGTATTTACAGCCACTAAGCATCATGTTGAATTTCTCCATCAAGTAAGTCATTGATTTGTCGCCTGTCTAAATGCAGTAAAGAACATTATTGTGTATCACGTCCTTTGTGCTTCCTTATTGCAGTTACTGGACGAAGCAAATGTGAGCAATTGCTATATATATTCGAGCCTGGATGCATCAGCAAGGAAAATTTCACTAGGAAAATTTAGAAGCGGAAAATGTAACGTTATGATCGTAACCGATATAGCCGCCAGAGGTATAGATATTCCCATCCTGGATAATGTTATTAACTTCCATTTTCCTGCAAAGCCGAAGCTGTTTATGCATCGAGTTGGTACGGTTTGATGTTTTTACGTTACCGCGTTGCTCGCCAATTTCAAATATACTTCCTGCCTACAAACTTCCAGTTTAATTAAATGACTAAAATTGCATTTCAGGTCGCGTTGCCAGAGCTGGACGGAGTGGCATCGCGTATTCTATTTTGAGCCCGGATGATATCGCCTTCCTCATTGATTTACATTTGTTTTTGGATAGACCCCTGTTGTTTCAGAAACCCACCACAGCCTCGTCAGATTCCCACAGTAATTCTGCATTTGTAGGAAGAATTCCTCAGGACTTGCTCAATGACGAAAATAATTTTATACGAAATATGCTGGAAATTAGGATGGAATTGGTATGCTATGGAAGAATTTGCCATTTCAAATTGGAAGATTAGCGTAAATTGGGAAAATGATGTTGATAACGGGAATGTTTTCGATTACTGTAGGCCAGTTTAAGTAAGGTGAGTAAGAATGGGTACACGCAATATCTGAGAAGTCGACCAAACGCCTCCACAGAAAGTAATCGAAGAGCGAAAGGTATCGAAATAAGTAGATTACAAATCCATCCTTTGTTTGCGGAACACGTGGCGGAAGATCCCATGGATAGTTTGATATCACAAATGCAAAATTACAGACCAAACGCTGTAAGAACCAGAGAATGAATCCATTTTACTTAACTTTTCCTTGTAGCACAGTTAATTTGTAATTTTTCTTACTTCGCAGACAATTTTTGAAATCGGACCTAAAGCTGGTTCTGAAACTCAGAAAATCATGAAACTGAAACGAAGCAAGGATCAACAAGTCGTTGAAAGGCATAGGACAAAGTCAGCAAACGACACTCTGGAAATTGACAAGATTTCTGAAAAACTGAAAGGAAAAGAGGATGAACCATTCATTCCATATATGCCCAAGGATCATCATACTGAACTTGGGTAAACAAAATATTTATAAAAAATTGTGCATGCAATAGGAAGGAAAAGATTTTATATTTTCATAGATTTTTATACCTTCTCTCGTTATGTAATTCGCAACAATAATGACGAAAAAATTGCAGCATACCTACACAAACACTAGCATTGCATTACTGGATGTTGTAATTGTACAACTCGCTTCGTTTACATACGAATGTGCTTTAAAGAGTTTTCATAACGTATTGTTTAAAATATTACCTGCTCATACCATTTATTATTGTGGACAGACTATCGGTGGGAACGACCTTCGACAAGCAAGTTCAAGAGGCAGTAATGGATCTCACAGGCGATGACTCAGATTTGCTGAAACAGCAACATAGCATGACGAAATGGGATAAGAAAAAGAAGAAATTCGTCTCGATGGGAAAAGTAAGTGCTCATGTGGGGCGAGTTTACATTTTTCCATAATTTTATTGTATTAAGTGAATCATTTAACGAGACGCTATGCTACTTCATTTGAGCAGGATTCAAACGGAAAGAAAATCAAAACGGAGTCTGGAACTTGGATTTCTGCCTCGTACAAAAGTGATCGGTACAAAACTTGGATGCAAAAATCCAAAGCTGGACACCAGGATGATGACGATGATCAAGCTTCGGACGATGATAGCTTTGCACGCAATGGTAACAATGATTCAAGGAGGAAACCTGCGTTTTCCAGAAAGCTAGTTAAAACGGGGAAAAATGAGGCTCCACGCGGGCCACCAGGTAAAGGGAAGAGGTTCAGATCGGAAATCAAGCGGCCAGAGCAAATCCTCAAGCAGAGGAAAATCAAGGAGAAAAACATGAGCAAAAATTTACCAAAAAATATCCGCAAGAAGAGACAAAGAGACGGTGGAGGAGGTAAAGGGAAAAAAGGTGGTTCATCATTTGGAAAAGGCAAAAGAAAGTAATTTATTTTTTGTTAAAATTCTTACTTCGCAGTTCAGAAATGTCCGAAAAAATAAAATATTGGAATAATTACGTAACTTTGCTTATATCATCGCTTGTAAACATGTTTTCATTGAAACTGTGCAAAACCAACCTCGTAGGTAATTATCGTATAGCTACTACACATAAAAAATGACCAACACTTTTTTATATGGGAAAACTTGCTTGTGGCATGTGGACTCTAATCTACCAAGGCTCCTCTCATTACAACACATATTGTAGTCTGACTTCAAGACATTTATGACAGGAAATTTCAATATTTTGAACACGAAGTTGTGGCGTAAAGTTATTAACAGTGGCTATTAACCATGACTCATCCAACCTCGTAGGTAATTATCGTATAGCTACTACACATAAAAAATGACCAACACTTTTTTACATGGGAAAACTTGCTTGTGGCATGTGGACTCTAATCTACCAAGGCTCCTCTCATTACAACACATATTGTAGTCTGACTTTAAGACATTTATGACAGGAAATTTCAATATTTTGAACACGAAGTTGTGGCGTAAAGTTATTAACAGTGGCTATTAACCATGACTCATCATCTGGACTGGATTTGCCTATTTCATGTTGGTCATATGTGTACTTGCATCCACAACCATTTTTATTATTTTTTCTGACATTTTCCCACCGATAGTGAGCCCACTACGAGATAATCATCATTCGGTTCATCTCATGTACGTACGCTCTGTCTGCATGAACCGACAATTAGTCTACTTGTCGAAGTTGTGCTGCGATGCTCATTGTAAACCTGACTCATGCAGTTGTATATAAGCATAAATCATAAAAATGTGAATTGCGGGTTTTATTTATGCAAAAAGGACAATGGCAGTAGCATAACTACTATTTCCGGTTTATCTCAGATCATGCATGAGTCATTCATTTGTCGGGTTTTTTATACTCCTTTCCTCACCGTCAAGATTTCCTTCAGTTGTAGTTGTACATCTGCGCATATTATCGCCTTCCGTGTCTTCGGAACTGTTCCTACAATACTGCAGTATTAAATGAATGATAATTTTTTTGAATCCATAAAGCATTCAACAATTTTCAAATAATTATTTTTACTAAAAGTTGACTTCAAATAATGTTATCCTTTCCTGCTTCCTTCAAGTTTCAAAGAAATGGTAAACTCTTTACTATAAAAAAAACTAATGTCTTCATTTATCAAGTGGGTTTTTTAGTGGAAAAATTGCAAGTCACACACAGCACACCTATTAACCTAAAAACGTGATGAGGTTATAACACACGTTTCATATCCAATAGTTTTTTGCTGGCAAAGCTTGAACTAATAAACAATTGGATTCCCTGTTTGCATCTTTGCATATCCAAAAGTCTTAACACGCAACATTCAAAGATTATATACTTTCTTTCTTTCTGGTCAAATATCCCGAGATTTAAGTACTATAATTGTCGTTGAGTACCTTCTGGAATTGAATTGGCTAACCGAGAACCAAAGTAAGAACTGGAGTGGAGCACCTTGGAACTGCTGCGAATTGCGAATCCGCAAACTTTGTTGATTCTTGTACCCATACAAATACAATATACCTCATTATTTTTTGTTAGATAACTCTGCGGAAAGTTATTGCAAAAATATTATTTGACTATGCAAGATTATGAGGATTATGTGGCGCGTGTCATGCAAAATGTGTGAAATTCGAGAACAATTTGGCTACTTTGTGTACGTAAAACAGAGCTGAGTTCCATTTGTGGTGTGTTAGGATAGGACTGGACCAACTCATAATCTGAGAATAAGAAACAAAAATGAGAATTTGCCTGTACCTTTGAATTTTGCATTGTATCATTGGAAGCAATGGGTACATTTGTCCAGGAGTTCCAGTTATGTGCATCCTCCTTTACCCAGGTACATAGAGGTACCCAACAATCATGGTTTTGACAGGTCTCCCGTATATGGAGAAACAATGAAACATGTGATTAAAAAATAAATTGCAGTGCAATGCTGAACTCAGCAGAATTTGCACCTTGCCTTATTCCAGAAACGGAGATGTGCGCAATGTACGAACGTTATATCATCACCCAATTCTAAACTTTACGATGTGATTAATGGTTAATGAATTGCTACCACATGCCATTTGGGTGTCTAATTTAACACTAAAGCAATGTTCTTTCAAGACAATTGTGAGTTTGTCCTAGTAATATCAAGTAATGATTCAGATTTATCCAATCTTCATCTAATGAGTAGACATCTTATAGGTGTATGTATCGTGTGTGTATGAAATAAAAATGCGTAGAGTTAGATGTATCTCATGACAGGTACGTACAACACATCAATATTTTCTAACAGTTTCTGTCTGGCTGGAACGGTTGCGTCCATGTGCCATTTTTTGCTCCTTCTTCCAACTCTCAATTACATTTAACGTACTTGCATGCTACGATTCCCCTATTAGGTAAACGATATGAGCATTGGAAACGACTGTGGTAATTACCACCTTGGATTCGAGTGGAAAACACGCATATAATTTGGTTGATTGTGAGCGTCTCCAGTCTCCATACCTGCATGAAGCACATTGCCACGCTACTTTTTCCCACTTTTCAAAGGTTTTTTTTGTTGGAGAAATGGGTACTCCGGCTACCCGTCATCATCACTCAAGTTAACTTTGGAAAATGTATGTGGAATGATGAAGAGGGTTCTCTCTGGGAACCATTAGCCTTTTTTATAGTTTTCCTTCTCAGATTGCAATCAATCTTAACAAACCTTAAATTCACAAGTGTACTCAATCCATTCTGTATTATCACTTTTATTCATTTTTTTTGAGTATCATCACATGTTTTGGAGAAATTACAATTGGCAAATATTACTTTTTTGTATTTGCATCCAGTTTTTGTCACACTCTTCCCATTCAGCACGTTAACATAATGCTATCGACTATAAAAACAAAATACTTAAAAAGGTAAAATATACACTATTTCTTAATACTGGCCACCTCCAAATCCTCCAAACCCTCCACCGTTCCTCTGACCACCACCAAATAGCCCGCCAAACAGTCCCCTACCTGCTCCCAAACCTGCCAATCCTCCACCACCGAACAAACCACCCCCTGATCCACCCTCTGCACGTCTGCCACCTCCGAAACTTGGGAAGATTCGTCGGATGAGATTAGGAATCAAGTTGAGTTTCCACTGGATCATAGCCAAAATTGGGTTGGTGGGTCGGCTAGGCTCATCCTCTGGATATTCGGATGTACTCTCAATAGGATAGATAGGGTACTCCGTCGAGGTTTGGTTGCTATCCGAGTCATTATATCTTGGCAGTGAAATCATGTAATAAGGTTGCTGTTGTTGCCTCCGGTTTGAGGATCCAGAGGACCCTCCAAATGAAGATGATCCTGATCCTGAACCACCTCCAGTAATCCCTTGCAAACAACTGGGGTTGATGAGGAAGGTGAACAGGCACGAGACCGTTCTGAAAATGAAACGAGGGGTACGCTTATCTCGAACACCGCCTTCAACTTCGTTATCCCCGTCGCCACCCGCGAACTCTAAAACGCCTGGAATGTTTAACGCACTGAGGTCTTCGTTATCGAGCGTCTCACTTTCTGAGACAACCTAGTTCGCAGAGAAACATCATATTCTTTTCAGGCATTGCATAATAATTATACTGACACACGTCACGACGTCACACTCGCTCGTGTGAGTGAAGCATATAAACAGCATGTTTATCGACTATTAAAATGACTTACATCAAGACTCCGCGAGGAAACTGTGGATGTCCAGCAGGCAAGGACAAGTACCACCGCTCCAAGTATCAGTCTAGATTGATTCATTTTTAAATTCTGAAATAAAACAAAAGATATGATGAATTAATTATTCGTTATGCATGATACATTTTTATGGTCCACCCCTCGTAAAAACTGCACACGTATGCCATGCAAAACTCGTTTTCTGTATTTTTATTGTGAGATCTGTTTATGCCTCGCAACAGTTCCAGCTAATCGTGAGACAATGTTTGTCAAGTCACTTGGCTCAAGTCGTTGGGCAAAACCAAATCCATACAGAAAAATCGAGTTTTTGATAGAGGCGAACCGGCGCACACCCTGGATGGCTATATAATCCACTTTATGCACTATAAAATCCCTTAATTGAAATGCGATTGTGATTTTATGAGTAATTCTCAAACTATTTACTTTTCCAGCTTCGCATTCCAAGTTCCTTAGTTGTCCAGTAGCCTCTTAGCCATTGACTGACAACTGGAAAATCTATGATGCATGTCGTGCGTTTGGAGGGGAATACTTCAAGATACGGAACCCCCATCCAGTTAAATTCACTCCATGATTACTCCAATTTACATAAGATTGCTTTAAAGCGTTTTGGTATGTTAAATGGTAATAAAATTCCGGCAGTACAACATATATCCGGCACCATAACCTTATAACCTTAGCCTTGAGAAAATGAATGGGTAAATCCTGAGAATTTTATTGGAATCCTATGTATTGGAGTCCACCTACCTGTTTGTGAGAAACGTATATGTACCTAATCTTTCATTTTCACATTTTGTAATCCTATAAAGACTGCACATTTGTTACAACAACGTCATGAATATCTCGACATGGAAATTCCTATTTAGCCTATAAGCACATATATATAAGTCAGCAATCAGCCAGATTTTTGCTCTTTGCTGAGAAGAATTCACATAAGGAGTAAATGAAATTGGATGAGAACGACTTTGACCAAAAGCGTATTCACGCCAACAGGTTTTGCAGTGGGGATTTGCCAAGTCTTTTAGCTGGTATGAGCCTTCCCAGTAATGCAAGGAAGGAGCACCTTGAGCTTAGAAAAATACGCAATGGAAGTGGAAGTATCAGAGAGGAATTTAACACGAAAATCACAAATTCGCACTTCTGCCTTTACTAGAACAAAGCTAAAGGTATCATTAGACTTAAAACGGAAATGATTAAAAAGGCTATATGAAAATTAAATAAATAATTGTAATCTAAGCCACTCGCGAGTTTACCTGTCGCGTCCATGAAGAAGTGGACGAGGTTCTGAGAGAATTGTTATTAAGATATTTCTTATAAATTGTATATTATAATGTGCATTCATAGGTAAATGGATGCATGTGTATGCGCAGGCGATGTCTAATGATTCTGATGATTTTTGGTACGAAACTGACAGAGTCTATATTATGCATATGAAAAAGTGGATCTCCTTCGATCGCTTTGATCTAGCAACAACATGTACTTTCGCATAATATCTTGATGATGACATAGATAATTTGTGTCGCTATCAACATGTTTTCGACACGAGGCAAACCACAATTGACTGACGGGAAAAATCCATTTTAAAAGTGGGTACAAAACTTTGGTATTTTTTTTCGTTGCCGATTCAACTTTCAGATTTTTGGGGAAAATCTAGTTATCCCATTAGTCAAGGAAAATTTTGAGTTTATGGGTTACACACTACTGTAATAAAATATATAAAAAATTGTTGTCTCACCTTTCCTAAACAGGTAGCAAAATCACAAGGAATATAGTAAAAACAATCACTAAAAGATATTGTGATTTTTGAAGAGTTATCGTTTCACAATGCCCACTCACGCCTTGTCTGATATTCACATACTCTTCAATACAGACCAAGGCTGGAACTGATTCTTGAAATGCAAGTCGACAATCTACTTATATTGTTCAAATCATTGACCACACGAAATGGGTGCGTGTGTGTGAATTTAAGAGTTATAGTCAACTAATACGAAATGGATTCTGGATATTTAGAATTCGCAATTCTCTCTAAAAAAATAAATACGGCATTCCTCTCCATTCCAACTTTTTTTTTTCTCATGACAGCCTTCTCTCGCCCAGTATGGCTGTTGGAGCCATTTGGAGCTTATAGAAAAACCTTGTTTACTCTTTGCATTGTTTTACATACTTTGAGATACACATTCCCGTATATTATAGCAGCCGAAAGAAAACGATGTATGAAATCTAACAGGTAAGATAATCACTTTGTATTTATCCACATCACATCCACACATAAAATGCATCAGGGGAATGGATATACCCTATAAGTTTCAAGACACGAGAGCAACAAAAATATAAAGCGTGTAGAGTTACATTACAAGTAAATTGAAAATTACAGTGGACAACGCGAATTTCTGCAAAAAAAGTTATGAATATGAGAGGCAGCATTATGTGACCAGGTAAGAGTGATCCTAGATCATGAGCTACGTCAATACGAAACAAGTTGATGGTGATATAAGATAATGAGGAATATAATCGACTCGCGTTCTTACGCAAAAGAAAACTGTTTATGGAGACTCGGGCTTGATATCCAAAAGGTTAAATACATCATATATATGTAGTATCCAGTATGGATGAACGAACGCGGTTGGGTTGTTGGAGGACCGGTTTCCACTTGTGGTTCATAGACGCTTTGTCATCATAAGTATTTTTGTGATGACATGGTCAAAAGTGCTATATAATATTATTAAAATATAACGATAATCTTCGAGGTATTTTTGTCTATATGTTTATAATTACGACCGTGTACACTCTTGGATTACTGACAATGAGTGAGTAAGGTAGAAAGGGAGAGGTAAGTATTGATGATGCATAATTGGGATTGGGATGCATATTATCGTGATAGTAGACCGGTGAAGGTAGATACACGGACAACTGGGCAAGTCTATGAGTTATACAGTACCTTCTTCACGTTACGGATATCTAGAAAATATATGTCAAGATGGGGATCGTGATAATGATGCATCAGAAATCCTCCCAAAATACCTTCAATTAGGCCAATACACTGTAATCCTCACAACAGAATTATGTAAAAAAAAACTGAGGAAATAGTGTACAATCATACATTCTTCTATAAAAGATATAGGTAGGTAGGTTTTTTACAGGATTTTGGAAAAAATAATTTCGCTCTCGAGACGCCTTGCAGCGTAATTGTGTGACACACTACACAACACACTATGATAGATCACTGCACTTGATGCTATTTAAGATCTAGCACGTGATGTGATTTTTAAAATATGTTGCTTAAATCTGGAATCCTGGATAATCTTCGAACTTATAGTTAGATCTCTAATGATCTCTCCAGATTTTCAGTATCAACACTATCAACGATTATGTCGCACCGCATTTACTGGATATTATTTTTTCATTTGCATATGATAGGTAAACGGGGAAATAAGGCACAATCAAATCTCATTTTATCTCATTAGAAGTTCGGAATTCGGTTGGAAGTGGTCTTACCAATTTCTCAGCATAGACTCCTGGAACAAGAACCCACTTTTTATATTATCAATTCCGTAATAGTTCATGTTCATTAGAAATATCGAATGTATGTTGCTTTGTCTCGCCTTGTAAATGTTACGCAACATGCAGTTATAGGCTCCAACTTGAATATTTCAGAGAATTTTTATAACACAAGGTTGCAACGACGAGCCTTCATGTAATCATGTTTCAAGTTTTTTGATATAGGAATTGGGAATATAAAACAAGTTTTTTGGAACCCCAAGAACCTTGTAGGAGTATTTCTATTGCCAAACCGGCTGTCGAATTCTGAATTCATGAGCAAAAATTTGTCTCGGGAAAGCATTCAAAGTTAGTAAGAGTCTTTCGCAAATGGCAATTTTACAAAACAGCGAAAAAACGGAAGAGGTTTTACAACAACATAAACTCCTACCACTTTGAATTTACTATGATGACGCATTTTAGGCAAGCAATTTGACGAGACCCGTGCATGCCGAATACCGACCTAAGGCTAAATGCTGTCTATAATTCATACCTACACAGGTAGATTAGCAGATAAACAAAATCTGTATACAATTCTAGAAATTAAAAAAAAATCGGTATGTACTGGTATCCCCATGTTGAGCAACGTGGCGTGCTCATTATCACATTTAATTGTCTATTACGAGCATAAAAACGAGAACTGCGATAGTTGAAAAACTTGAGAGAATTGGTCTACTACGTATGTCTACACACAAAGAAAGAAAAATATTAGAGATGTGGTGAAGCAAATTTCACCATGCGTTGCTTTTGCCTTCTTGCCTTGCATAATGATATGGTGCGAGAAAGGAAGATGCTTTATTACCTGGCTAGGTTATATTTGTTGGTCATGTCATTTCACACACAACTCATCCCTCATCCTTCCATTTTGTCTGATCTTATCTCAAAACCTTATTTAAGGGGCTGAAAATCCGAGAAATGTTACGGTTGTTTCACAATTTTTGTCCTGGACGTCCCCACAATATTATCATGAGTAACAACCGATGATGATCGGAGCGTAATAGAGCTACCTGCTACCTTCCATTCTGGCTTGGTGGTCAAGGTAGGTTATGCTTCGATCATTGTTGTAAGCTATCATGCATGAGGTACCTATGTACTTGGTGCAGACGAGCTAGTAGGTTTCATCGAGATGAGGAAAATGGAAAATATATATGACTTTTGTCATTTGTGTGTGGTGTAGTAATATACATGTATATACATATGGTTGGCGTCGGACACAGGAAATTGAAACCTTTGAAAGTTCAAGAAACTGGCAAATCATCATGTTGCATTAGATCTTAGACCATGTGCATGCACTTAAGACCATCTTTAGTTTGGTTTGGAGAGGCTACAAATACATACACGGTTACTGAGATCAAAGCAATTAAATTCAAAATCTAAAATTAACTCGATATATGAACGAACGATATACGACATACTTCTGTTATTATTATGATGCATGGCATCAGTTTATATCTCTAATCAATTAAAAGAAACACA
>JAANSN010000925.1:0-42163 GCA_036850665.1 Dicranocentrus wangi | reverse complement strand
GGTCTCTGTCGTGCCGTCTGCAGGAGATCATTCTCTGCTCCTTCGGTTTTTCCACCTTAACACAGAAACCCGAGAGGAAATACTACTACTCGAACACAGCTTTCGAGCATATTATATACACAGTCGCTCCCTTGAGGAGGACAGACGTGCACATGATTTGGGCTAAAGATAGCACACCTTACATGCTATACATGTCATGCATGTGGATAATGCTCGTCATGATCATCATGATCACCATCACCACCACCACCAGTGCCATTGTCACCAATGCCCGAGAACAACCCCATAAAAACTACATCTAAATATGTTCAATAATAATAATGATGATGACAATTTAATTTCTTCTACCCTTCCACAATTGCAAATGAGCAACAATACTAGTCAGCATAACGATAACGATATATACTTGATGATGCTATAATCATTTTTAGGTATGCAGTTTATTGTGCATGAAGCAAGGTCCATATAAGGCAACTTTCCATGCATGCATACACGATGGATGTTTTAATATAGAACACAAGCAAGGCTATTCACTATATCCATCTGGAATCTGGAGAGAGAGAGAGAGAGAGAGAGAGATTGAGTAAAAGAAACCCGACAAAGTTATAAGACATTTTATACTGAGCTGACGGAGGCCGTGCGACTTGGGTTTGAGCTTGAAAGTTTTTCATTCCCTTTTCCCCTTCGAGTTCCCTCAACAATCAGCTATTGATAATTGAAATCTGAAAATGCCGACTGATTGAATGTGCGACTGCTGAGGCAAAAGAGGAGTTCAATTACATGTTGTTTTAGGTTCGACACACCACCGGCCGCTGCGTTCGGAAACAAGTACATAAAAGGTTATTATTATTATCATGTAGCGCAGCTGGCAGCTATTTACTATCTCTACTAGGATAACCTGTTAAATAGCCTGGCCTTCCCGTTCCATTTCTCAGTCTGTCTGCCCAATGCCGTCCAAGATTGCTTGGAAACGGATTGGGAAACCACTACCAAGCAAGCTTATAGTAGTTAGTTTTTTATATTATATTATTTCGACATGCATCCTCCCATATCTATATATAGCTGATGGGAACTTGGGAACATGTATATAGCTCGATAAACTGCTTTCCTGGCTAATCGGTTAACCGCAGCAACCGGTCAAAGGTCAAACCAATTTAATGCCACATGCCAGGCAACTTTTTACATGGCGTACACGTACAGGATGGCGACTTGGGTCAAATGTCAGGGACTTAAATGACATTGACCTTGACCTTAAGGATCCTCTTATAATCTTATTGTATCATCATTATGACAATTATGTATCAATGTAAATTAGCGAGCCTAATGGACATCCACATATCTATCTATGCATGCAGTTTTGCGCTACTTGCCCATCCCGCTAAACGATTTTTATCCCTTTACAGTTATAACACACAACTACCTTCTCAAAAAATGTAAAAGGAGAATTAGTACAACCCTCTCCTTAAGTATAATATTCCATACAAACAAACCCGAGAAATGGAAACTGCAAAAATGCCATGGCCATTCCGGAATGTGTTTCAGTATGCATGAAAACATTTGAATGGGAAAGGTTACTAACCAGCATAATAATAAGTGAATAGCACACATCTTTCAAAGTGCACAATGGATGACATTTTTCCCGAGAAAGAAAAAAAGGCAGATTTTTTGGCTCCCCGTCAAATCAACACGAAGTGGAGAGAGAGATTGAAAATTGAGTTGAAAAAAGGAGAAGTGTGGCTCTCGTGATGATGATGGTGGCGATAACGATACAAAATACTACATATCTACAACAAGCAGAAGTGTAGTATAACTACATCCACAAAACCCTCTCTCTCTCTCTCTCTCTCTCTTTATAAAGCTGCAAGTTGAGAAGACATATAGTGCGGTCGGTAACCATGAGGACGACGGCAACGGAGTAAGTGGCAGCTGAGTTTCCTTCTTTTTTTTTTAAAAAAAAAAAGAGAAGTTATATACAAACTTTTAAAAAAGTAGAGAGTTACTACTATCAAGGCACCCCCAAACTAACTATTGACTATATATACTCCACACACTCCACTCCGCTCCGCTCGCGTCTCTCGAGCTCGAGATGCTACTGTTCTAGTTACAAGGAGGAAAACGTAGATGTTTACGCAATAATATAATAATTATAATAATAATACCCAAGTGCATGCATGTTCGAGTTGTACTATAGAGTTTAGTGGGTATATGTATATACGTATATGTTCTCTTTAAACAGAGTTTTAAACTATAGCATAAGCTGCCTAAATACTAGAATGGCAAAGTAGGAAAGTGTTTTTTCTGTCTCCAAGTTTTGTGGAGATGTGATACACATATAATATATAGGTGTATACATATATACACCTCATTACACCGGTTGGACGGACGGTACAACCGCTTGGGCGGTGTGAACTGACTGAACATTTCTTCTTCTTTTTCAAAGAGAAAAAAAAACGCTATAATAATCTGGATTGCTATATGCGTATGTCGTGTATTAAGAGGGTTTCTCTTGTAGCCAGTAGTGAAAATACATATGCAAATCTGTGTGTGATGATGATGATGATGATGATGATGATGTGAACTAAACTAGTATGCAATGACTGACTGATTGTGAGAGTTGAGTATTATTTGCTTTCTTTTTTTTTCGCTGTTTTTGGCCAACTTCCCTGTCCTGTGTGAAGTCACATTCCTTTAGAGAGCTTTTCGAAATGACTGAATGACTGACTGACAGTGAATGCGAGACCAAGAAGAAGCAAAGAATGCATTATTATGGGCTTGTGGGCAAAGCCGAGTTTAAAAGGAAATTAATGAAAAATGGTTAAAAAAAAGTTAAAGCATGGGCATGGGGAGAAAAAAGCTGCGCAACCAAACCAAAATTCTTCTGGCTAACATATTTATTATTATTATTATTACTTTTTGAAAAAAAGGGAAATGCTCACCTTTTGCATCCTCACGCTTACTTCCTGACTCAAAGAACCCAGTAGACAATGCCTTCTTTTTTAGCAGGTATGGCCGTCTTTTTGGCTTTTGTTGACCACCTCCAACTTTCTCTGTGTAAAGAGACACACGGCACAAGAAAAACAAAAAAAAAACAAAAAACTAGATATTTCTCTTCACTTGTCCTTGATTAATTAAAGATGAAGGAAAATAAAAAGAGAAGAATTATGATTATTTAATTTTTTTGTTTCTCTCTCTCCAAATTCACATCAATTCCAAAAAAAAATAAATTTCCAAATGATAAACAAGGGGGGGTGTGGGTTGAGGGAGGGGAACGTTAATAAAAATAATTATTAAAATCCAGAGGGAATCGGGACTTTATATATAGTGTTTTTGTTTCAAAGGTCAATATTATCTGTCTACAAAAGTAGTTACGGATATTATTGAAAATTTGTAAAAATAAAAATAATTAAAAGAGTTTAATAGTAATCATAATATCAGTGGCTTTTTTATAGAAAACACTTTTGAGCAACTTGCAGTTTTGCCAAAGGATAATGATGTGATCAAGGAGGTTCCTAAAAGCACAAACGCTGTGCGCTTGGTTAAATTTATATACTTAACTGAAATGAAGTATTATTAGAAAATGGAAGATTAATAATAATAATTGCGGATGAGGTGGTGGTGCATGGTGTTGGGAATAGAGTTTCGTACCTTTCGGGATTTTGACGTCCACGCCAAGACTCAGCGCACGAAGTTTTTCCAACGCGACGTCTTGCAGAGTGAGTCGTTCTACATCGGAAAGTGTGAGAGCATTGGTTGGCTCCAATGTTACCACTTTTCCGCTCACACTTTTCCACTTGCAACGGCCCTATAAGCGAGAAAAACAAACAAAAAGCCATTTAGCAAAGAAATTTTAATTACCTATGTAAATCATGGTAAAACAATTAAAGTCTTACAGAGCATTTGCAAATTGGAAATATTATATTACCTGTGGACTCCATGTACAAATGGCGGAGCCACTGCTACTTGTTGTCGCCCTTGTACTACTTTTCGACCTTGATTTGAACAACTTCGTCTTGGATATAAGACGACTTCCACTACTTGACGTGGTCGCACATGCAGCAGCTCCTCCACTGGTTTCCGTTACTGGCACTTCTCCTCCGCCTCCTCCTCCTCCTCCAGTACTGCCACTTGGTGAGGCACGTAAGTGGGCTGTACTGGAACTTGGCCCTGTTCCAGCTCCAGATACGCTTCCAGATGATCCATAAAGCGGTAAGACACTTGATGAGGACTTGGATTTTTGCATAACTATGTCAAAAACCGAAGATAATATAGTTGACGATACAGAAAGTTTACAGCATGGGTGATGGCATATGTGTGCGTTATTTATGTTAAAGATCATTATTGACATTTCTGTGTAGTATCGAAAACGACATTTCATTCGACCACGCCGCCGCTGTCATCATGTCGTGATGGGGTTTAGATTTTTTTTAAAAATGGTAATAGTTTTTCATGCCTCGTTGAAGCGATATTGTATTATATTACGGACATCATGCTGACAGGATGCTTTGTCAATCTGAACAGACATTATTAGAATTTTTTTTCTCGTTAATAACAATTCATACATGATACATAAAGAATTTTAAATAATTGTATATGAATTCCCAACTTTCCAATTTGGAAATTTGCTACACGTTCGCGTTCGTTGTAATAAGTGGGCAGCCTACCACTGAATACGAAACGCGTTTTGTATTTTCGGATTAATCTGCTGTGACATTAGCCCTCTGATGTTTCATGCCTGGAATTATTAGCTAGTAGTAAAACATTGGAGCAAACTACGCTGATAATTCGCACTATTCATTCACAGTACAAGCTCACAGTACAAAATTGTCCAGATAAATCTCATGCAAAATAAAGTGGTGATGATGATGAGGACATCACCAACCAGTCATACAATCTCTCAAGTCATCATGTCAGAGAAATATCATACGTTTGTGGTCAGTTAATAATAGTCGTGATTTTTGATGGATCATAAACAGAAAGTCGTCATGCAAGAGTTATCTTACACAATCATTCAGACAGAGTGTGGTGATTTAAATAATATAACTAAAAAAGGTAACGTCCTGTGAAAATAAAAGGTGCTGTGACTGGTAAATTTTGTTGAGTGGGCATGTTTTTTTTACCTCCAGAAGAAGTCAAGTACGCGTCAGTCTGTTCTCCAAAAGCGGAAGTGGGGGAGGGAGTCGAGCCTTTGGCAGAGGTGACATGCGATAACAAGTCAGACAGCCCTTTGGCCATCATCAAACTAGAGCCAGGATGCCCACCTACAGGACCGTACTTTGCGAGCACGTCATGCGCAGCAGACTTTTTATGTTTTGCGGTTAACATAATTGTAGATTGTGGGGAGGAGGAGACAAGGGATGAAGAAGCTGATAAAGAGTCGTCGTGGTGCCGTGATACCCCACCACCACCGCCACCACTTTCTACATTAATTGGAAGCGAAGATCGAGGAGCATAGGAGGAAGAGGAAGCTTGAGCTCTAAGCTCACCTGAACTACTTGGCGTGCTCGCTACCCGTGCCTGAGAATAGCCAGTTGTATCACCGCCGCCGCCGCCGCCACCACCACCACCTCGAGAAGCAGACGTAGCCGTAATTGATGAGCCACCTCCACGCGATGAGGAAAATAAATTGGAGAAGCCTGATCCAGCACTAGCAGCACTGCTCTGGATCAAACTGAGGAGATTTGGACTGCTGCTTGTCGTGGGCGGTGGCGGATTCCCACTACCACGACCACACAGTGTGTCCGATCCCGTATTGGTCGTGATTGTTAGGGAGGTTGTTGATGTGGGCTTTCGCAGCCCACCTTTCTTGATCCCTAGGCCAAATGTTGAGGAGAAGGGAGAGGAGCCGAAAAAAGTTTTCATGAGCCCTCCACTGCTTCCCCCAATTGAGCTTGTGGTAGGCGTAGCAGGAGTTGATGTGGTTCCTGGACTTCCGGATCCACCTGTTGTGTGCTGATGGTGACCGCTTCGGAGAGACTTGGACGGGCTATAATGGAACAACTGACTTAATGAGTAGCTTGAGGACGATGATGTCGTTGTGGCTACTGGTGGTGGAGAAACTGCAGTTGGACCAACACCAACACCACCACTACCTCCGCTTAAAAGATCTCCACTAAACGATACCATTTGCTGGACACTAGAAGACTTTTTTATAGTGGCCGTCGTCGTGGTGCTTCTAGTCGCACTACTGGTCCAGGACGACGATAGCGGACCTCCAGAGCTAGGCACTGGCTGCTGTTTTTGAAAGTAGCTGGAGCGCAGTTGTTGGAGATGATGATGATGGCTTTGGAGTATGTCATCGTACTCGGTGGAATCCCCGCTTGCATGATGATGACCACCACCACCAGCAGCTCCCTCCTGCTGCTGCTGGAACTGTTGTAAGTAGTGATGAGGAACTCCTTTCGCTGCTGCCAAAGCCATCATACTGGCCATCGCTGCATGCTGAACACCAAACGGCTCCGTATCACTTGCACTGCTCATCACAGTTGTCGCAAAGGAGTAGCGCGGACTAAACACTTCGGCCGGAGACTCGGAAGAACAACAAGAGGAGGAAAAGTCAGACATTTTCCTCGCTGGATTTAAGTTACGAAGAAAGCGAACCAAACTCTCACCAGCTTGGATTCCCACAGAGGAGGAGGACTCTTGCGGCGGCGGAGGTGGTGGTGCTTGAACTTGCTGTGGAGGGCCTGCTTCCTTCCCTCCAGTTCCAGTTAGCGAAGATAATGGTTCGTTGGTGGTGGTGGATTGAGCTGTGACGGTTGATCCAGCTATTTGCGCTATATCCACAGGTGGAGATGAGGATGACGACGGAATGTTCGTAAATTGTTGGTGCTGCTGCTGTAGTTGGTGCAGCTCTGCCACTTGCAGTTTAGACTGTTGTGCTGCATGGATTAAGGTTTGACCATGAGGAGCTTCACTTAAGGAAGCCATAGTGGCTGTGGCCATCATCGCTCCCCCAGTCGTTGTCGTGAGTGCAGTAGCAGCAACAGATTGAGGAGATACTCCCGTCGTGATTGGGGTTGGAATAGGCGTGGCTAAAGTTGGAGGTGACGAGCCCTCAATTGTTTTCACAGTTTCGCTTCCACCAGCAGCAACGCCCTCAGCGGTAGTAGGAGCAGCGGTTGTGGTGTTGCCACCAACCGCTTGAACTGGAGAAGCGGTAGCTGGTGGGGACGGGCCCGTGGCAGTTCCCTGAGACCCTTCAGCAATCTTCTGCTGCTGCTGTAGTTGAGCATTTGCTTTGTTCTTTTCGTGTTCTAGGGCCTCTTCGACGGTCACGTTTTTCGACTTGATGTATCGCAGGGATCTGTCATAGTTTACAGTCTTGAATCTGTCAATCGTGTCTTTGTTGTCCGCTTTCGAGTTTTTCCTCACCATCTTGAGGTACCTCAACACGGTGGACATTGAGGAGGAATAGCCCGATTCCTCAGATTTTTTGTCGGTTCCACCGGAAGATGAGGTTGCGTCCGTCGTGGCACTCTTTGTTGTGGCAGTTGTGGCAATGCTCTCTTGGCCTGAGATGCTGGGCCGAGTACTCGTGTTGTGGTCCGAGCTCTCCAAAAGCTTTTCCTGAGACTCACGACCACTTCCACTGAACCTCCCCGCTTCAGTGCTTGTTGTAGGGGACATTGGCGAGGCGGACGTGGTGGGTGGAGGGGAAGTGGACACTTTTTGGGTGTCGAATGCGGATGCTCCAAGGCGCACTGGCGACATTGGACTCTCCATATCGCCACCTGTCGTGTCTGACTGATTGTCTGGAGAGAGTTGTCTACTTGCCGAGTCCTGCCCCCCGTGGGCTGCCCACTCCATGTTTTGCCTCTCTTCCTGTACGTCTTGAAGCCGGAACCGAATGAGGAGCTCTTCGGGGAAGGGGTCTGTTTGCGTTCCAGTGTTCCTACAAATCTTGGTAACTCCAGCAGGAGTTAAAATCATGGCGTAGCTGGATTCTGAGCCGTGACTTGAGAGAGATGACAGTTGTTTGAAGAAGGTGAGCGACCCTTGAGCCCAACCCTGACCAGCACCACCTCCCGCTATCAACATGGAGGCTGTGGATGATGCGGTGGAACTCTTTCTTCTTTCCCTCACGGTTATTTCATCGGGATCGTCATACTCGTCGTAGTCATCATCTTCCTCTGTCGGCGAGTAATAATCTCGGACGAGTACATTCTCCTTGCTATCTTTACCACCACCGCCGCCACCACCTGCTGAGCTGGATCGTCCTAGTTGCAGCTTCATGGTTAGCGCTTCCATTATACTTCCTGAAGAGTCCCGGTGACCCTGTCCCCCCGACTGTTTCCCACCATGTTTTGATTTCTGCTCCTTTTGTTGCTTCACCTTTAGCTCGCGAAGAGCAGGACCTGAGAGACCTTTTGGTTTTGTACGAGACCACAGGAGGAACTTTTTCTCTTTCGAACAAACAGCTTCAAAGTGTTCCTCCAGAGTGGGGATGTCATCCGACGGGGGGTAAAACTTTTCAGCCTGTTGCTGTTGCTGCGCTGAAGAGGATTGCTGGGAAGAGCCGCTTTTCCCCGGTCCTGGTCCCGTGGGTGTAACTCCGGGTCTGTGAGAAGGGAAGGACATGATGCCTCCATAAGTTGGACTTGTAACACCTGACGAAGCTTTTGAAGCTTGACCCGATCCACTGCCTCCAGCAGTACCCCCTCCTCCTCCTGTAAATGAGCCTTGTGCGGGGGCAAAGGCAGGCATAGACTTAGGACGACTTGCCGTCGTCGAAGGCATTGCTGAGCCTGCAGATGTTCCTGGAATGTCTGAGGAATGGTGTTGTTGTGAGTGATAACTCTGAGAAGCTACCGCTCCTCCACCTACTACTGACTGGAAGCTAGTAGAGGGTCCAGCAGCAGCTGTGTCACACCCACTGGATGAAGGTCGTCTTGTACTACTCCCACGATGACTCTCAGGGAGTAAATTACCCACCGCGTCGGACATGTACCGCCACGTTTTTCGGGTTAAAAGCCATCGTTCCTTTTTCGCCCCGGACGCGCTACTCTTTTTCCCTTTTACTTTTCCGATCGTAGTAGCCTTCTTGTCCTTGAGGGAGGGGCGGCGGGAGAGGGAAGGGGAGCGACTGGATGAGCCACTCTTCCTCTCCATTCTTCTCCGTGGCTCATCCATCTTTTTAACTTTTTTACAATCAAGCCCTTCGACTCAATCTCACTATTCCTCTGTTGTCATCATAAGATCGATGACATGCTATCACGGAACAATCCTTGGTCGTCGACACTCGTCAAGTCCATCATCGTCAAAAACATCATCACCAACTCACCACATTGATTTCAATTGAATTAAAATGTCCTTCATAGCTTTGATCGCTCATGATCACCCCATCAACCCCCGACCCCTACAACACTTCGAAATTCCACTGCACAACAACATCACCTCCTATGATGATGATGATGATGATGACTCCACGGCGCTATGCGCTATGGACAATACTGTATCTGACTCTTCTCCTCGTCATTGTTTCGTCGGGAAGCGATTCTCCCGAGGAGCGAGAAGCACGTGCGGAGTGTGAAGCATTCACTTGGTCGTCGTGCCACAGTTCACCTCCTCCATCCTCCTAACCTCCCTTGCCTTGTAACAAACCAACGAATCTTTGCGTACTTGCTTCGGGCAAAAAACAACAAACAAAACAGTCTAAAACTAAGCCTTCCCACTGGATACACTTTAAAAAAAACCTCTATCCTCGTGCTGCTGTAATATACTATGTATACTTCACCCAATTTGAAGCCTCCCCTTCAACTCACGTTTCTCGCATTCCTCGAGAAGACACGGATCCCAATTTTTGAAAAAGTGTAGAGATGATAATTATTGGGATCACTATTTTGTCGTGAAAATATTAGTAATTTCTCATGGACTGACTTCCAAAGTTGATCTGGCTAAACGTGGAGTATACACAAAAGAGGAGGAGAAAGAGAGTGGCGAATGTCGAATGTCGAATGGACGTGGATGCGGAAGACACAAAAGGGGAATGAATGTTTAATATACCGAATATAATAATAATTAGCTAATATGTTTCCCCATTAGAAATAAATTGTTTTGGAGAAACTTGTTTCCATGATTCGCCAAGTTAACAACGTTGAGTATCGAGGAAAAAGTGAGGATCGATGGATAGGAAGAAGGACAGGAGGAGTAGAATCTGGGGAAAAATAAGTTACAAGCATCTTTCTCAAGCGCCGATGATACAATTCAACAAGAGTTTTTTCGTTACTCGAGGAAATAATAATTTTTTTCTTCTCGCTATTTCTTTGAAAGCCACGACCAAGCCTAAGGATTAGAGCATAAATATTATACACATATATTCGTTTCGTATATGCATGCAACTCTCTGGCAATCGCATAATACATTACGTACGTACGAGCAGTGAGTGAACATGGGATATCCACTTTCCGTGTTCACTTGTAACAAGTATTAAAAAGCCCGAATGTGCTTTCCGAACAGCATGACTGAGTGAGGATCAGCTTGTGTGCTCTCCTCGAGGGTTCACTTCAGTTCGAGATGAGGAGGAATGAGAGAGAAGGATAGAGACGGGTGGCATATTATGTGTGTGTGTGTGTGTCTTATTATTGAGCTTGTTCGAGATTTGCCTCTCTTCATGCTCGCTCTCCACATATATCCATCTCCTCCATCTTCTCTCCCTCCCGAACTCCCATCCACGCACGCTATCTTTCTTTGCTCAACTTCCGAACTACATACAGTTTGGTGTTTACCAAAAAAAATCCTCTTAAAGGCATCATCATCATCATCATCATCCTGATTGCATGAGGAACAGAGAGAAACCCAAAAGGGAAATCATATAATATCATATAATATAGTGTATCTGCATTTTAGAAAAATGTGCATGAGTTCACACAATCCTTAAACGCCTGTCGCTCTGTGGTAGGCAAGTTGGAGTAGCGGTCTCTGGTTGAGAAAATGAGGTAAGAAGTAAGTCAAGACACCATTTTCAATTATTATTACTATTATTATCTTATTATATAAGAGGGGAGGACGAGAGCATTCCTTATCCTCACCATGTAACCTCAAAATAAAAATAAAACATTTTTTCCAAACCACCTTTCACATTCAATACATTATTTGTAAAGTTGCGAGTGCGAGATGAAGAAGTTGTTGCCTTAGTCAGACACATATCCCCAACAACGACTATAAAAACGACTATTACTACTACTACTACCTACTCCACTCCCCAACTTTCTTGCATGGTCTCTCAAAGAGATACAGAGAGAGGATAACGGAGAAGGAAAGGTGCATTTTTCCTACATGTAACGGCGGCGGTTGTTGGTTGGACGACTGCTCCTCCTGCCTGGCTGCATGCTTTTTCCTGTTGCCATACACATGGAACAAGAAGAAGAAGAAGTTCCCAACGACGACGAGTGGATATGTCAGTCAACTCAGAGTGGTCATATGAGGCTTTGGAGTAAATTTGTTATGTGGGGCTGGCTATATAAGCGCTCGACTCGCTCCTCGTCGTCACGGTGCATATAATTCAAGTAACCTTAGACATCATCATCATCATCGTCGTCGTCTCTCTCGCCGCGCATAGCGCAGGAGTCATGTGTCCTCGAGGACAATACCATTCAAGTTAGTGGCTGAGTTTTGAGCGACACGACCAACACATGATATTTATTATGACTGTTTTGAAAAATTATTTGCAAAAAGCTCTGATGCCCTCCTGCCTTTGCTCTGTTGGATGGAGTAGAATCATCAGCGCCTCCGGGACGAGCTGGCCACTGCGTCGCTCCTCACGATGCTCCTGAAAACACTGCTGCTGCGGGGATTTGGGCCAGGGTAGACGGCATCATGAATCACGACCGACATATAAGTAAGTAAGTACCATGATGAAGACTCTCTCCATATTTCCCTACTTTCCTCAGTCTGGTGGATGGACAAAATGTAGCGTGCCGCACCGTCGTTGTCGGATCGGATATACTACATCATTTTTTTTCTTCGTCATTATATTGCCAATGTTGATGAAAGAGCAAGAGCATGCACTTTTGTAAAAACTCGTGTTTATTAGACTCGTGCGATAATATGTAGAGAGAGAGAGAGAGCGCCGTAATAATATAAAAGATTTGTGGAGGCTAGCAAGCAGGTTCGACGAATGTCTAAGAAATAATATTATATATACCAGTTGGAAACAACTAAACTCGGGCTATTAATATGGAGGGAATCTTGTTGGATGGAGTATAATATTATGGGTGTGATGGAGTGACAAAACGGGACGGTGACAAAAGTGGATTTTTTTAAAACGAGTGGCCAATATGGCCTCTTGGATTTAATAGTATTATTTTCGTATAATATCCAAAAATACAACATGTTTATTACACTCGTTGCACTACTTTCCTTGTCTTGCGAATAGCAACTCCTCTTTCTGAAGAGGGCCGAGGGGAAAAAAGCAATTCCGAGAAAATAGTTAAATTTTTTTTTTGCATCTCTCCTGCAGTTTTAGTTTTACCTTGTTATTAGTCATGTTGAAAGTATGCGGTGTTCCTTTGTCGCACGATATGGTAGTAAATTTGGACTTGGAACCAGTATCAATGAAATGGAATGCAAAGTAGTGTGGCGAAAGGTTGGTTGCGTTGGTTCGGTCGCTCGTTCGCTCGTTCGTGGTGGCATGTGCATTCAAAAGTTTTTGAAATTTTTTATGACCCGTTATATTGTCACGATGACGTAATACTAGCGCTGATAATATACCCACGCCTAGCACGTATTTTTTCCTGATTCATAAAACATGGAGGGTATTTGGAGTGTGGAGGAATTGCAATTGAAGAGTACAAAAACGCACGTCTGCTGCCCGCATAAAACAGCCGAAGGACACCGACGAGACGGTGGTGTGGTGGTGCAAGTGGTGTGTTAGCGAAGGAAGCATGTCTCTATAACGGAAAAAGTGAAAAGTGAGCAGATTTTCGGATTTGCCAGAGTTGAACCTGTGGGCCACCTAGGCGTCCCAGTGTTCAACTTGGTAACGTGCTTCGATTTCAAATGGAGCTGCTCTCCCTAATGGAACAAGTTCTCCACAGAGTTCTCTCCGGACGAGGCACCGACCCACACCCACCATCAGCCAGCGTATGTCTTTTAAACCAATAACTCTTGCTTGATAGGATTATGCAATTTTCCGGGTTTGTCGAACTGACAAGTGCCGATAACAGGAGATAGCAGCGGTGTAATTAATCTGAAATTTTGAATGGACCTTTAACGGTGCATGAGAAATCCAAATTGAAAATTTCAGAATTCCACACGGACGGGAATATTCTTTTTTATAAATACGACGAAAACAAAAACAGGTGAAGTTGCGCAAGTCGTAGTCGGTTCCTCAGGAAAGGTTCGATTGAAAACGAGAAGGGTATTTGGCCTGAACTTCACACGTTGTAGCGTTTGATTATGAATATTTCCAAAATTAGTGACTACTCGTATTGCGTCATGCCTTGGATTTTTAAAATAATAATAATATGTGCCTACCCCAGTTCAAATGATGGCTAGTGATTGTACCCTGACTCGAATACTCTAGTTCCAGTTAAAATTCATACATATACGAGTATATAGTTGTGCGGTTCATTTGCTGTATAGTCTAGTCATGACGTGTAGGTCAAATTTGCATAAATTAATTTTGTACTAATTTGCATTTTATTATGTTCGCGAATATGAAATTAAGGTACATCTCTTTTTTCTCGGATTCCTAACCGACGACACGACCTGTATGCATGCATACATACCAACATTGAGTAGAACCCTTGGTCATTAATTTTTTACAATAAATGTATAACTACGAACTCATTTTCCGACACATTTTGACAATGGGAACAATCTTAATCTGGTCCCTGTCACTTGATGCGTGCGATAAGTCATTACAGCAGGTCACTAACAGTGGTTTAGGGGGATAACGTGCCGCTTGGTGGTTCCGGTTTACCGTTCCTCGCTACTTGCGTCTTGTAAATATATTACTCGTCATTATTTGCAGAGACAAAGAAGAAGCGTGGTGGTGGTGCGGTGGTGACACAGCTCACCAGAAAGTGATAGTTGGTTGGTGCACATTTCAGCAGAGGGGCATTGCATTAGTCTATCTATATATTATGTAGTTTGATTTTTGTAGACAGTTGGTCGCGTTGTACGACTCTTGGAAAAGTGAGGGCTAATGAAGCAAGGATGGAGTAACTACTCCGACAACTCCAACTCTCATCCTTCTGCTTTTTGTCCTTTCGAACCAATTTCACCTCAAGCCATGAACTCACTCACTCACAGTAGTCACAGTCCTGTTAACATGTTTTTCTAAGAGGACTCTCCTCCACACTCACACGGACTTTCAGTGATGTGATAAAATGAATAAGATGAGCGTGTTCTGAGAAAGCAGTCGACGAGTCTCTAACTTATATTATATCCATCCAACCAACCAATTCTTTTCCTGTAAAAAATGTAGCACTGCCAGGCAGGCACCCAGTTCAGTTACGACGACTATTACTTGTTCACTCGCCGAGTAAATGGTACAGTACAAAGAAGATGCATGGCATCAAAAGAACTAAACTCCTTCCTCGTCGTCGTCATGCCATGTGTTCAATATTTTGTTTGGTTTTAAGAAATGCGAGAAAGCTAGTGAACATCATCATCATCATCATCTTCTTTTGCTTTAGCAATGCCAATGGTACATGACTGACTATGAATTGCTGAGTGGCCTTTGCTTTACTTATTTGCTTTGAGTTTACTGGAAATTCGAACAGAATTACACCATTTCTAAAATTACCACGGGAATGTTTGTTGTACTATTTACCATTACACTACTACACACACCATATTACACACTGCTCATCTCTCTCTCTCTCTCTCTCCGTTTATTACTGTAGGTAGGCCTGTGCAGCAGGGCGCAGTAGTAATATTGGTGTACAGTAGTCATCGTCATCATCATCATCACCACGAACCACGATGCCAGAGATTGAGATTTCAGAGTCAGAGTCGAAGTAAGGGCTGATTCGTCTCGGAATACTTATTATGCATCATCATCATCATCATCATGTATCCATTTCAACAAGAAGGAAGTAAAGGACATTCTGGTTTTCAAATGCCATATTATGCATGTCTCTCGACAGGAAAAAAGAAGAAGTTTAGCCAGTACATGTAAACCTAGCGGGCGAACCAGTTCAGCGTAGTGCAGTGCGGTCGCGCGGTGAAATGTGTTCCCCTTGTTGCCGGTGGGACACACATTTAGGTAAAAAGCCGTCACTGAAAAACATATTTTTCCTCTAAAATAAAACACAAAATGAATGAAAAATTTGGCACGTTTCTCCTACTCTCAAAAAATAACTGCTCATCCACAGCATCACCTTATTATGATGATGATTATATTATTAAAGGACAATGATAATGTATCACGTCAAAAAATTCCAAAATTTGAAGGTTTATGGGAAAGATGATGACTAGGTATATGACGTTGGTTTATTGCATCCTTAAAATTCACTCCGAAAATCATATTTGTGGATTTGCAAGAGTGGAGTAGAGACAGTCTCAGCATTTCCATTTCGCCCTGCCATGCGGCAAGGATATTCCAATAATATACATGTATGCCATATGCATTTCAAAAGCTTTTCAAAACTCATAATATTCATATCAATGACACATTTTGAAATAGGCCGATGAATGAGGATAATTTCCCAAGATGAAAACCTCTTCCATCCATGAAATCTCGTCGAATGGCAGAGTTGTGTAAGAAATGGAGGGGAGAAAAAAAAGTTATTTTTTGAGATGAACTCTACGCCTCTCCCCTGTCTGTCACGGGCAAGAGCTGAAGGCTAAGAGTAGGAGAAGAGGCTTCAGAAGTGTAATAATAAATAATGATAATAATAGTAAAACTTATATAACTTCATCTTCCTTCGGAATGAGGTTTCTAAGCGTAAAAGATTTTTCGAAAAATATGAAAGTCACAGTTTGAAATTGAAATTATAAGTAAGTGGGAAGATGTAGGTATGTAGATAGATGCTAAGGATCATGTCAACTCGCAGAAAATTATATCACGCTCCAAGTTGGTTATCATGATGAGCCGCAGCACGGGTCAGACGAATGAAATTCGGTTTGCGTCTGTGAAGCAGGAAGACAGCCTGGCATCGACTGGCGTGCAACCAATTAATGATCATGAAACCGTATGGATGGGTCATTATTGTCTAAAACGGACCAATTATTACCAGATTAACCCGACTCGATATATAGGCAACCTATAGTAGAACGTGTAGTTCACGTGCACTTTTTCTACGAATTCATTTCAATCATTTCAAATGTGCACTTTTGTCATTTCGTTCGAGCGCAACTCGTGTTGTAAGAATAGCGAACAGGCAGTGCAGATCAGTGAATTTGTCATTGATTTTAGTGGTAGGCCCCCCAGTCGACCATGCGTAACCAGAAGGAGGATGAGAGAGATGAAGAAGATGATATTATGGCTTTCAGGATAGGTAACACTTATAGTAGTCAAGCGAGACGCCTAGAGATTACATATATGAATTTCTCTGTCTCTCAAGATGTAAGATGAAGTTATGCAAAATATATTTTTTATGCTTGGCATTGGATTTGGTTGGCGTGAGTGTAGATATTATGATAGAATGTCGTTCGTGAGTTTTTGCTTTTCTTTTGCAAGTTTTCATGGGAGTTCGAAAAAACACAGATCATACAACAACCAACACTCTCTTTCCTCCCATCCACATGGAAACGTCGTGCAAGATGGAAAGTACACTCGCTCGCTCTCATCCAACTCATCATGGTGCTGCTGCTGCTGCTGGGTGAAACAACGTGTCTTTATTCATGCCTCCTTGTGCTTATTAATTTCTTGGAGAAAAGGCATCTTACATGAAATTTCCGTTTCTGCCAATAATTTAATTCTTCGCCAGGCAAGGAGTCGTCTTGTTATCGTGTAATGTACTAGCTGCCAGACTTACTAATAATATGTTTAACGTCATCCTGTAGAATTATATACGGTGGGCCATGTGCCTCTCTCTCTCTCTCTCGCTCTCTCTGGCATACCGTACAAAAATATAAATTGGGGAGGGTATAACCTAAAAGTATCTCCCAGAACGACAACCATGTCAGTAGTCAAAGATATTTTGTTTTATTGGTGAACCATGTACTATGCTTCGCACACGAAAAGATACTGAATCTCTAATCTGGTGGATTTCTCTCTCTCTCTCTTTCCTCTCTAGTCCTAGAGGGATATCGAAACGGCAAGCACACAAATCTTTACAAATATGATGATAGAATTATCGTTTGCAAAATCATACTCAAGAAGACTCTCATGTGTGTGGATACATAAATAAACCTTGTACAATATTTGAATGTCTTAATCTCCATAAAATGAATTACTTTTTCGAGTGTCATTACCTACGCCTTCCCCGCTCTCCATCGTTTCCATCTAATCGTGAATGCAAACAAGAAATAATTTTGACCTGAAATACTGTAAGCGACAAAAAAAATGAAACACCGTCCTCCGTATATATTATTATTGGAGTCGAGGAGGAGAGCCGAGACTTGTATCAATTAGCAGATCCAATTTGTGCATACGATAACGTGTAATAATAAATGGGACAACAAGTACGTCATTTCCGACTGACTATTGCTAATTACATTGTGTACTTCTTGTATAAGTAGCATTTTGTTGGCATTTTACTGTGCGGTTTGTGCACAATTCTTTTAGTAGTGTCCAATTCCATGTCTTGTCATATTGTCAAAATACCATGCATCATCATGCCATGCATGCCGCACTGACTTACTGTTAAAAGTCTTTTAAAGCTCTCTACTTCCGCATTGATTTTTCGTCAACCGCTTTTAATGATGCACACATTATTAATTACGTATGTGCCAGAGTTAGTTTTTTTAGTAACCGCATTATTAGCCGACGAGGAAAGTTATCCTAAAATGTGTACAAGGCGTGAATAGTAGGGGTGTTTCCTAAATCAGCAAAAATAATAATAAAACAAGTATATGCGGTATACAACACTTACAGTTCCTTGTCATTTTATACTCCGGTCCGGTTACAACTCCCATCAGGATTACGACCACGGCAGGGTGTTCCCAAGTTCATAAAAAAATCTCATAATCTCATAGAAACAAGAGGAACGGGAAGAGTGATTGTGATGCTGACAGATTTCTCCTATGCACTCGGCAAAGATGAACTATCTCCGATGATGTACAGTAGTAGTCGTCGTCGTCGTATCTGCTGGGAGTAGTAGCGTAAACGGGATTTGATTCCCAACTTAAAGCAAATTCCAACCTATTCCAGTCGACTCTCCTCCCCATGAACTCAGTCTCCATGCTAGAAAGTTAGCCACACGAGCGCACTTCTTATTCCTGCAAATTAATGACAATGGGAATCGGTTTGGATTGCGATTATTTGGTGGATGATGATGATGATGATGAGTCAGTGGGTGCAGTTGTAGTTCCCAGCTTTTTAGTTTCAATCAGAATTCAGTTTAGAGACGATTTTATGTATAGTTATCATTGGAACATTGACTTTCTTTCTCTTTTTTTTTGAAATTTATAGAAAATGTCCCTTGCTGTATCACATCACACTTTTGCAATGTCGTCTCCAAAGATAATCTTCATTAAACCAAATTTATTATTATAGTTTTCAGAGAGAAATAAAACCGGGCAGGGGGCCAAAAATATTTTTAAAAGTGGCTGTAGTCACGTTTTCATTCAGAGTTATAAAAATGTCAATGCATAACATAACTTTGAAGCAGTTAATCGTTTTACGAAATCTATAGGTATTCTTAAAAAAAAAAGTCGAACGGGAAGGCGCTACAGAGAACCGACGAACTGACAGCTTTTGTTAAATACGTATATATATTATATAGGTTAGATGGGATTTTATAAAATCTTTTATAAAATCCATAAACCAATGTCGAATTTAATTGTTTTTGGTTCTCCTTGTATTAATTAGCAAGAGACAGGCCAATCTCACGGCCGGCAACTGCCAATCACCATTATTACCATCCGTAGGGGGGGAATATATAATTATTTGTTCAGAGGGAATATGAGCTGAAGAAAAACTAACTGCTCCAGGATTAACGGGCGTGGGTGCATCGTGCACCAGAACTTTCTCTGACAATTTTGACATGTGGATGATTTGCGAAAATATATATGAACAGTGGAGTGGAGGCAATAATAAGAAAAGTGGTTTTGCATATATATATATGGGAATGGGACGGACACACACTTGCAATTTTTCTCTTTCTTTTTTCTCTTTCACAAAGGCCATCAACTGAATTCACACAACAACTGAATGCACTACTAGATACACTGGATCTGACGGAACTGAACACATTTTTGGTGTTGGATGGATGGATGCTGATTGAGAGTGTGATGTGATGATGATATGATGATGGGGAGACGACGTGAGGAGACAATGTCCAGATGCATCTACTATCTATGCAGTCAGTCAGTAGTAACTAGTGCCTGTGCGCCTTCTCGTCACACAAGTTTATGGAATGTAGTAAGTACGACGGAGCTGGTAGTCTCTGTTGGTGGTATATGGATGGTGGTGGTAGCAAAAAGCTTGAAACAAGGACGATGATGATGATGAGTTTTTTTTACGGTTCGGAACAGTAGTGTGCAGTATGATAGTCTCCAGCTCAAGTTACACCGTTGTTGTATTATTATCGTCACCTGTCTGAAATGAAAGTGCTTCAGAGTGAGGAGAACAAAAGATAATTGTTTTATCAGAAGAAGAGTTGCACATCGAGTTTTTCACCCAGCCACTTCACTCTCCTCGAGGAAAAGCAGAGAGAGTCTCTGCATTCTGTCTCAACCAGATTGACACACTGCTAAAAATCTACAATATTATACAGTATACAGTTACACAGTTACACATTTTTCTGAAGGCAAAGACATTTAATAATCCCTATTTAAAGGAATATAAATAAGTATATATAACCTCTTCTAAACTAAACTCCTGTGGTTCACTTCACACTCTCAACAACATAACACTCGCAATACTCGCATGCGAATTCCTAAGATATGATTTAAGCTGTGTGTGGGGAAAAATTACAGTAATGATAATAATAATTCACCCCGAGATGATTTACCTCACAAGGAGACAAACAATATGAAATAAATCCGGTAGTTGATGAAATTAGCGCACGAGATTTACAACTTCATCGGTCTCAGTGAATTAGTGGTAGTAGAAGGTAGAGTGCATGATAGTGTGAACAGGACGCCCTTTGGGTGTACACTGATGATGATATTGATTTCATGATGATGATTATGATGATGACACCAGACAACAACTAAAGGAAGGCAGGTCCAGGCTTATTTTTTGCATCATATCATCATCATCATCATGCATCGGTTAAATGATTCAGATAGAGGAAAGCGAACGGCACGGAGGATAATATCACTTTTGCACTTGTCTTATTTTTTCTTATTTTTTTTTTTTACTATTTTATGTATTAAACATGTGTAGCCAACCAACCAACAGGCATATATTAGGTACACACAGGCAGCAGCAGAACAGGATCAAAGAAGGAGGAGAAAATCAAGGAAATTGTGATGATAAAAAGTTGCAAACATGTAAAATAAACCCTCGGAATACGTGTACATATGTACCACTGGCGATGTTGATGATGATGATGATGACGACGATGACGATACCAGCACTAATATATACTCAACTCTTTTGCCACCACCAACACCATCACCACCTTCACTCTAGTTTAGTTACCATCAAATCACCACAAAAATATTAGCATAGACAAATCTCTCTCTCTCTCTGGTTTCCACGACTCCTCTCCGTTTTGCATATTGACTTTATATTTTTTGTTTCCTGCAAAAATATCGCTATTATTATTACTCTTGTAGCTGCTGTAGTTCCACTACTGAAAACAAAACTCTGGCCTGAAATGAAAATGAGTCAGTCATTGTCTTTTGCCCGCAAAGGATGTACGACTTCTTGTGCGAGCTACAACGACCACAAAAACAAAAAAAGTGTATTACTTCTTGGAAGAAAACCACAGTATCATCGGAAATCAGGCAGGCAGGGAGGCTCGCTGCTGGTATTGTGGGTGACGCAACTGATTTGGGATTAAATGGTAGTATAATAGTAGTAACTAGTAACTGCATAATCTGTCCCTGTTCCTTTACAACAACTTAAGACAGCTCTAAAAACTAATCCTTGGCATCATCTGCCGTGGTGGAAGGTGTCTAAAAGCTCGAGAAAATCAAATGAGGATGTCCACAACCTTTTAGGACACGGCTAGTGGTTTCACAACAGCACGGAAGACGACTTTCGTTTTCGACTTGACGAACATTTCACCCTTCACATTGTAAACTCAAGTGGGGAAAAAGGAGTGTGGAAAAAAGCGGAAAATAAACGGAAAATATGTTTGCTCAGATTGAATTCATGCATCTTCATCGTCATCGTCATCATCATCATCATCTCCATTTCCATCTGTACATATGCATGCAAACCTCTTCAAATGTGTATTTGCTATCCGTATAACGTGATTTTGTTGATTTTTTTCTTTCACTTTTTGGTATCATCATCACAGGACTGCTGTGACGACGACGACGACAGTATCACACAGAGAGCTTCATGACTGCCAGTGGAAATTGGAAACTTTGTAGGCTCAGGAGGCTGCTAAGTATATGCACACACAGTATGTATACAGTAGGGTCGAGTATGCCGAAAGCTCGAGTTGATGTTCTGAAAAAGGAAGGACATATATCCGATTAGTATTTAAAACAGATTGGGAAGTAAGGAAGGAGGGGAAAAAATTGCGACAATGTCGTAATGTGAAGAAGGTATTTGATTCAAGAAAAAACCCTGAAGCATATGGTTACCCTATCGCTCGCTCGCTGCCTCTTATTCTCTTATTTTCCGATTACATTTGCACAACACATAAAGGACTCGTCGTCGTCGCGAATCTGTCTACCGTTTAGAATGCTAATGATCCCACTACATACTTCCCCGTGGTACTATGCTTTTAGCTAATCGTCGTACTCTCTCTGCATTTTTACACAAGTTGACGGTGAAACGGGTGCATTAAATGCAGTTTAAAAATTCAAGCCATTCTCTGATGGTGTGGTGCTACAATTTTCTATAATATCAGTCTATTCCCTTCCCAGTTCCCATCCCTTTCCCATCATCCTTTGTACTCTAGGACTTCTCTCTCTCTCTCTCTCTCTCTCTCTCTCTCTCTCTCTCTCTCTCTCTCTCTCTAGATATACCTACATCCTCCTTTCATCCTCATCAGAGAATCTCCTTTTGCTTCGCTCCTGCTTTGCTTGTATGCTATACTTATAATAATAAAACAGAGAAAAGCTTTGTGTTCGGAAGCAAGTTGTTTGGACTCTTATGTTTTCTTAAGACAAAGCGTCAGGAGATTTCCTTATTTTTATTGTACACATCCACAACTCACATTTAACACTAACACACACACACACATGTTGTGCCGCTGCTCTGAATGGTGATATCTAGAGAAACAAAATAAAAACCAACAAGGGACACTCACCATCAATCAAACAAAAACCAAACAAGCAACACATCCTTCTGTTGTTCATCATCATCATGGAGCTTTCAAAGTCATTATATCAATAATATATTGTCAAATGTCATTGTTCAACTAAAAAACCCAAAAGAATTTTATATATCATAATCATTGCATACCAAGCAAACCTACCTAATAGCAAACTTACCTATTATAATTCACCTAAAGAGTGAGAGCAATCCAACCATGTGACGACGATCATACTGTTTCCCTTTGGTCACCTTCCCCTCCTCCTCCCCCTCCCCAAATGCTCTAAATAATAAATATTTTTTATACTTCAGTCAGAGCACCACTAATTGCATTGTTCGAGAGCAACAACTAACTCCATCCCTCCCTTGGCGTCACTAAAGTTCTCTTTGTCGTCACCACACCCCACCTCACAACTACTCTCATATTGCCCCAAGTACCTTGGCATATATATGACTACACGGAATGCCGGCTGCCAGGGGAAACAAAAAAATCCGTTTTGTTTACATTTTCGCTTCTTCTTGCATTTGCATTTGTGTTGAGGAGATCGGGGTGGTGGTAGCCTATTTTAGTTTTTAAGTTTTTTTTTTTAATTGGCAATTAAATTAGAGATTTTTAACTTCCCAATTCGGCCCATTCAATTCCCCTTTAGTTGACCCATCTGTATTGATTAGAATTTCCATTTAGTTTTCAGTATTTTTTTTCAAAATTTTAGGCCAAAAAAAAATTGGTGACGAGGAGTGGATTGTCAAGAGAGAGAGGTTAAGGGATAATAATAATAATAAGTAGCTCGCGTGTGATTTTCCGACCAGTTTTTTTTTGGAGGAACTTAACTTAACATCAATCGACGTACCTCCAATTCCAACCTCGTTAAGGTGGTTATCATTATCAACAACCCGGCCGCTGGTGGTGTAAAGGTGAAAGGGTTTAAGGGTCTTTGCGAAAATTTGCAATGTATTTCTCCTTGTTCGACAACCATGATCCAACTGATTACATATACGATCCAATGGTCAAGGAGGAAGGTAAGTTAATATATAGTAATGTTGAATGTGAATCACGGGGGGGGGGCAGGATGTATATAGCATGACAAATGACAAATGGCAGAATTGCAATTTTTTTGTTTTGAAAAGTACTGCTGAATAAGTAGCTAATTGGAGTTGGGTCTAACTCATGTCTGATGACTTGCTTTTTGTGTTGTTTTTTTTTGTTTTTGTAGTAATAACTGGACAAGGGGTCGTTCTAAAATATGCTCCACCGCCACGTGCGGAGCGAAAGAAGGAATCCTTTTTTAACTTTCGTGGAGGTCAGGAAGCGCTGAGAAACTGGGAAAATAGGGAGAAATATGCCAGAGCGACAATGGCTGGATTGTATGAGAAATTTAGGAGAGGCTCGAGCAAGTTGGCTTGGGACTCCCGCCCTCCTACTCCACTCAGTAGATTTGTCCGAAAGCAGCCGTACGATGGTTATCGTGTGAAAAGGGACAGGGCAAGGAGCGTTCAACCCTTGCCAGATCGGGAGACAAGGAAGCTTATAAAAATGGCGGTGGCGGATCACATTCTACGGCAAAATCCGGAATTGGGATACCTGAACACTCGGAGGGACAGTGAGGAGTCTCCCTCGAGTGATGAGCCGAGAGTAAGGTTTGCAGAGGATGAAGGCAAAATGAAGGAGCCGAACGAAAACGCCAGCCACTGTGAGGCCGATGTTGATCTGGCCACCACGTCAAATGGATCTTCTAGTAGTGGTTCGGGAGGGAAAGTCGAGCCTGCTGCTTCTGACAAGAAAGCGACACCCAAGTCAAACCCAAAGTCAAAGAGCAAAGTCAACGAGAAAACCTCCCAAAGTCCCCCAAAGGGCAAAGGCAACGAGAAAACCTCCCAAAGTCACCCAAAGGGCAAAGGCAACGAGAAAACCTGTCAAATTCTCCCAAAGACCAAAGACATTGAGGTGGAGAGGAAGCAGGGATTCACGTTTCTTGATGACCCGTACCCATCCAAGTTCAGATTTTTTCCATTGGGTTACCGCACAATAAAGCAGCTCCAAGCACGCCACACGTAAGTTCTGCATGGATTAATTAAACTGATTTGCGTAATACGTTCGTACTTGCTTTTCCGTTGTTACTGAATGTGGATGTTGCTTAATTGTTTTTCAGGGGTGTGGTCATTGGATCGGAAGCATTGGATGATGAGCTCATTACAGAGATATTTCCGGCGAAGTCAGACCTTTCGGTTTATTCCCACTTGTCCTTTGCATCGTCTTTCTATCGTGAGCATAGCATTCCAGACGAATTTCAAAACGAACATCTCGAGCGTCCTTTATCACCAGTCACCCTCACTCCAGAAGAATCCGTTGACAATCTGTTTGTTGCCAAAGTATCTGCATCAGCTTTTGATTATATTTCGGTATATCACAATAATACTCATCATCGTACTAATTGTCAACTAAAAATGTTTTGTTAAGTTTTGCTTAGTTTCTATTCCGCTCACCGTTGTCTGATTTATTTTTTAGGAGTCGGAAGAAGAAGGGGAGACGAGTTAACGATCAAGGGACACGGAGCTAGCGGTTACTGATTAGAATCCATCTCATCTCATCTCATTAATTAATTATTTCTTTCGTCGTATTCATTCATGAATTTACCACTTGCCAAATCAAAAGGTATACATGCATTCCATTACAACCCAAACATCCCTGTGAAAGTCCAAATTCAAAGTCGCAAATAAACAAAATTTACAAGTATAACAAAATATTTTGAAAATGCTCTACAATTTTTTTTCAGTCTTGCGTTTATATTATTGAATTCAAGTTGACAATCTGTGAATTTGTTGTGCATCTACCTCCCATTTTAAATACTAATGCAATTTGCTTGTTGTAGTAAGTATGTAGTAGAAGTACAAAATACAGTTATATAAAAGCATCCTAAAAGCAAAATAACGCATCTTTAAGACATTGTCATAGTACACTAGTATTACCTTTAAATGTAGGACATGAAAAATGTAAAGAATAGTTGGGTAACGATGATTTCCCATTCTTATCAGCAACTTATGCATGTATATGACAACTAAATGAGCTGAGCAATTAGCTAATCCGGTACGTAGACACATGTTTTTACTTTTCTAACTTGTAAGCCTTTGACAGTGACCTTTAGCTCATTATATACGTGATGATTGTGTAAAGCGCAAACAGGTTAAACTCAACCTGTAATAATGTACATTTTCGGATCCCAGATCCCATAAACCTGTGTAGCATCTGCCTAACCAAGCGTGGAGAAAAACAAGGAAAACGTATTAAAAGTCAATATTGATTTTTGATCAAAGGCCAATGTCAATGTCAGCTCTCTTGTTTTCCTAACTTTAGACTTTATTTTTATAAAATTCGACCCAATTTCGGCTTCGGCGATCTGTAAACCCTTCCTTCATTGTTCCTTGTGGGTCTGCCAGAACTCTTTGTGAGTAAGTCATACACATATAATATAAATATTTGGTTTGCGGGGGATAATCCTTTCTACCAGCAGAGAGAGATCCCACAAAAAAGGGTTATTATTTACTGGTCAACTAAATCCACCATAATACCTCTGGCACCGCAAGCGGCGTGAGGAGAAGCTACCCTTCCTGATTACAATATATGTGTAATCACCATATACCACTTTTCAGTTTCACAGGGTAATTCCATAATATAATATTCCTTTACTTTACCTGATTCTGTCTTCTCCGTGTGTCGCCAAATCACCATAAAACCCATAACAGCACCAATGATGCGTGTCTAAAAACTGAAAACTCTGTTTGTTTGTGTGCTGTGCTGTATAGCAACTTCAAACTTGGGATTCATTCTCTCGCATTTTCATGATATGATACTGTCGACAGCTATCACAATATATACCAGCATTTCAACACCATGTCCAATTGGTAATTGTCATCCCGAACATGGGATTTCTCAGCCGAGTGAGTGAGTAGTTAGTTTACACAATTTTGTCTAAAACGGAGGAAAAGGTAGAAGAGGTTAGAGTAGTAGTGTGGTTCTTCTCCAACAACTCATATTGTTCATCTAATGACTGAATGACATGTCAACAAAGAAAATAGATATCATTTCGGCTCTTCCTATATTTATTTATTTATGCATTTCCTTATCTCCTCATATCATTGAAGAAACGGGCAGGACGGACCTTTTAGTCAATTTTTCCTCGCACAAGTTGTTTTTACTAAAAGTGCCTGGGGACCGCTGCAGAGCAGTTCCAACGTCCATCCGGAGGAGTCCAGAGTGGACTAACTGTATATAATCTAAAACCAATGACGAGGAGGCCCTTATCTTGTTGGGAAAAAAATGTCAGTTTTGCATGTAGAGCATCAGGTAAACATGAGCCGTGACTTGACTCGTGAGAACTTGAACTTGAACTCCTATTAATAACTTCGAGTATAAAGGAGTTCTTCCTCTCAAACAAGGAGGATTAACATGTTTATTGTGACATTTTGTTTGACAGAAAACCACTGTTTTCATCCCTTTGACATTTGTATGCACACAGGAAGGAAGTTACTCAATATCATCTTCACAACTTTTAGAGCATCGTAAATAAATGGGACATGAGTTGATAATTTTCCCATCATATCGTAAACATGCCAAAGAGATTGAAACCCAGTTCCGTAATATTCGCTTCCTTTGATGAGTTGATGACAATGATGTCCACCAATGAATGTCCTTCCTTGACAGTTTACATCACTTAAGTATTTGCTTAAACACTTCCTTTTTTCCCTTCGAATTCCTTACGGTTTTTCATTTGACATGGGAAGGACTGCAGTGTGCACACTGGTTTTTTCCGGGAAGTTCCCAATCCAAACGCAAAGATTTCAAGGGTGAAGGGAAGGCGAAGAACCTATTATTCCGTTGCATTTTCCCAAAAATTGGCATTTTTATTGTAGCGAAAATGACGAAGGGAAAGGATGCATAATATAATATAAAAGCATATATTATGGTTTCCGTAACAGACATTTCAGATTTTGCCGAAGGAATGGAGAAATCCCGTTAATTGCACTTAGGAAGGAAGAAGGCAGTTCAAAGTCATCATCATTGTGGATACCTGTTGTGGCCAAAAGGACCTCAAAGAGAATCCCGATGACCCTCCCTTTCTTTATCCTAATACAAAAAATCTCTAATCTCCGGTGGTATCATCCCTGATATACCAGTGGTGTGGTGGTGGTGGGTCAGCAATAGCATTAGCGTTGGTGTTAAATCGAATATAAAATCCCATCGGGTGAGCTTAAAGTACCTGAAATCATATAATATGCGATTTTATATGCGTCAGTGAGTTCCTTTTAATGTAATTATATTTTTGGCCAACAAGAAATTGCCTGCCTTGGCCACTGCGTGTGACCAAGTTGGCTAATGCCGAGAGTCGTAAACATATAAAAGGACAGAAGCCCAAAGGTGGGTAAAAGGTGAGCTGTTCCACGTTCGTGTGCTCAGTCGATCTCTGGATTCCTGACAGAGAGTTTAAACTCGTTTCATTACTATTTAACACCTTGTCGACCACTCGCCAAACAGCCAAATTTTGATTTGTTTTGTGCTCAGATTAGGGTTTGGATTTTAAAATCGATATTCCCATCTTGCCAAAACTGGTAATTAAAATGGAATCCAGTAGTAGGAATGCAGGTGGGGCACTGCCTGTTCGTTCAGTGTTTTTTTCAATTGCCATTTCCGTGGTTTGCCTGTTCCCGTTCACTTCGTCGTCTTTACCCGAAAAGCAGTGCACCTGGCTTTACCGAGAAAATCCCAAGGATTGTGCTTCCTATTTCCAGTGCCTTCATGGGAAACCAGTGCTTCAGCGGTGTCCACGCAGTTTGTACTGGAACGAGGAAGGAAGTTACTGTGACTGGGAGTTTAGAACGTCATGTAAGAAGAAGAAGAAAGGAGGCTCAATTTCCAAATATGCCCCTTCGACCAGTTCCGTCTCCAAGTTTGAAATGCTAATTAAAGCGACGCAAGGTAAATTATATAATTTAGTGACGATAGAGAAATCAGTATGGAACGGTAATGGAATGTCATTCAACATTTTAATATAATGACTATTCACTTTTTAACCTTTATAGGATGTGACGGTACTTATCGCCCCGACCCTTCTGACTGCTCCAAGTATACAATGTGCTCAAATGGTCAAATCTCCTCCCACCAATGTCCTGCGCCACTAATGTGGGATCAAAGTTTAACCATTTGCAATTGGCCGCAATCTACTCAATGCAGCAGCGGCACAGCAACTGACCCTGCTGCTCCGGAGCCTCCAGCAGCAGCTCCAGCTGAAGAACCTGCTCCAGCCCCAGCCCCAGCTTCAAATCCTGATTCACCTCCAATTTTTCCACCACCAGCAGAGACCGCTCCAGCACCTGCTCCAGCACCTCAGCCAGTAGCTGGAATATCTTCAGTGTCTTCAACTACTACTACTACGAGGCCCCCAACTACAGTTACCACATCTAAGCCACCTTCATCTTCAAGTCAGTCCCAAACTCAGTACCCTATTCTGTTTGGACCGCCTTCTTCTGGTGTCGCCAGCCCTTGGCGAAAATCTCACAAAATTATCTACCTGAGTCACACTTTAAAATAATCTGCTCTTCCATCACTTTTTATCTCCATTATCTTCTACATTCTATTTCTACCGTACTTTACTACCTATGCAAAATTCTTTGTGTCAAGTTTTTTGCAACAAACTTTGAACTTCTTGAAATAAATCTTTCTCTTTTTGAAAACACTCTCCTCTACTTTTACTACGCACTCTACTTACTACTACTATCAGTCTAACTCATGATGATCATTATATCTCTGCTTAATGAATCTCTAAATCATGATTGGAAATCCTGTTGCATTTTGTGGTATATATTTTGCATTTGTATAATATACAATTTTAACATTCCATTTATATATAGATTTCAAGGTGATCTGCTACTACAGCAATTGGGCTTATTACCGATCCGACTATGGAAAGTACTCGCCCGCTGAGATTGATCCCACGCTGTGCACCCATATCATCTACGCATTTGCGATAATGAATCCGACCACGTACAAACTGCAAATGGCTGACACCTGGCTGGACGGTAAGGATGGACTGAATCACATGGGAAGTGTGACGGCGTTTCGCAGCCATGGAGTAAAGACTCTAATTGCTGTTGGGGGCTGGGTCGACTCGGGGAGTCCAAAGTGGAGTACAATGCTAGCGGACCCAAACAAAATGAAAACTTTCATAGACTCATGCTACGACTTTATCGAGGAACATGGATTTGATGGACTTGACTTGGACTACGAATACCCTGCATGTCCTCAGTGCAACTGCAATCTTGATTCAAGCTTTGAGAAGCAGGCTTTCATTGCTTTGATTGTTGGATTGCGACAAAAATTCGGTCCGAATCGGTTGTTGTCTGCAGCGGTATCCTGTAACGAAGCCATTGTGCAGCAAGGTAAGCACAAAGACCACGCGATTGACAAAAAAATCTAATTTACTCGTAAAAGATTTACCATAGTACGTGCATGAAAAGTGGAAGAGGGTTCGTGGAAGTTAAGGGCAAATTGAACCCTTGGCTTTGAAGGGTTAAGGAAATGTGTAAAAATCTTATATTGCTCCTGTCGCCAGTGGAATTAGTTCTCTCCACTCGCCTCTCTAATCCACCTGATAAAAGGCACATGAGTTTTGTCGGCAAGAAATTCGGCAGTGACACAGGGCTTGAGCTTACTTCCACCCTTTTGTATTTGAACACAAGCGATTACTACCGCACGTACCTTGACTCTCTCTCTCTCTCTCTGTCGAAATATTTTTATTGATTCCCCTTTTTTAAGAAATGGAAAGTTCAAGTTGTAGTGGAAAATAAGAGCATGTCGCACAGCATACCTTCTTCAAACCGTCACTCTGTCTGACAAAAAAAATAAAAATAGTACATTTCTTTATAATATTCTTCTTCTTATTTACAGCTTATGACGTACCAACAATGAGCAAGTACCTGGACTTTCTCAATCTGATGACATACGACATCCACGGTTCTTGGGAGCAACGAACAGGTCACAACGCCCCACTTGGGCCGCAACATTCCTCGGATCTGAAACATCTCAATGTGGAATACGCTGTAAGGAAATACATCGAGTTGCTAGCACCTCCAGAGAAAATCTGCTTGGGAATGCCGTTGTATGGACAAAATTTCCAGTTGTCCAACCCCAACGAGAACACCCTATTGGCGAAAAGTGCAGGCCCAGGTCCGGGTGGCAATTTTACAAAACAGGGTGGCATGTTGTCGTACTACGAAATTTGCATGATGAAGGACCCAGTTGAAGTCTACGACCCGTCTAGCCGTTTACCACCTTATAGATATTCCGGGGGTCAGTGGGTGACTTATGATAATCCAGACTACATTACAGTAAAATGTGATTTCATCAAGGAGCTTAACCTAGGTGGGGCAATGATTTGGGCATTAGATTTGGATGACTTTAGGGGTACAAAGTGTAATCAAGGCAAGTATCCTTTGCTTACAACAATTAACAACAATTTGCGAAAATCCAGAAAACGGGTTACGAAAAAGAAGTCTTTGTATAGAAATTAGTTAGTCGTTTTATGTTAGTAATAATAATATTCTTAAAATACTCAACAGCTAAGCAAATATAAATGGTGCTAAATATACAAAAACATGACACAAAAATGATATTTTTTTCTTCTTAAGTTCACACGAGATAAAAACTAAATATACTTACTTTAGATTTACCACCGTAAGTTCCTTTTATTAGCCGGTTAATTTATTGTAAAGATATTAAGTCACTAATTTATATTTTATAATATTAGTGCGTTGTATTGTATTGTTGTGTAATAAAATCCCTTGCTTTACAAAAATAACGGACATATTGAGATCAACTAAACTCTTCCTTCAAGAATTTTAGCATTAAATGGAATGGAATGCGTACATATATTATATACCTACCTATATAGAAATCCTATTTTCCAGTCATATTATTACAAGGTGTGTGTATATGGTAGCCTGTTTAGAAATGCGAACCTCGTAACATTTCAAAAGTCATAGGTCATAGTTCATAGTCATGATGTGGAAGTGGTAGGCTCTGGACTGACTGACGCAACGTACGTCTCCACTCCTCGCGAAATACTTGAGGTTGAGTTAGTATTGTCACTCGTATTCGTAAAGAAGATTTGAAGGTATTGCTCTCCTCCTTGGCCGGCAGAATCGTTGGTCTAGTCGTTTAAAATTCATACAAAGTTTTATTTTTAAAACGTTTTGGGATTATGAGGATTGGATACCTACCTAATTTACATATAACATTTATAACAATTTATAACAGCATATAACAACCTTTTATATAATATATGTTTGCGTTGTACGACATCATTTCAATTTTTGTTACCAATCCGCTTGGAAGATCTCTGATCAGAATTATTTGTAGAGTCCACAGTAATATCATGTAAATGTAAGCGTTTTTTAAAAAATAATCTCGGCGTTTCAACTTCACATCCTTTTAAGTAGGTATATTATATAGGTATTTATACATGTGACATGTATGAGTAAAAGTTGGTACCAGTCATTGTGATATCTAGCAAACCAATATACTCCAAAATAATCCAATGCTCACATTACATATACTAGCATAATGCTTCTTCGGCTGTACAAGCGTCTTAGCCTTTACGCTTTCAGTTTTAACACTTTAATTTCAATTTTGTTGATTTGCTAACCAATAATAAAAATAAAAATTGCTATTAAAATTTTTTTCTTTTAAAACTTCACAATATATATATTATTCCGCTTCCGTCAAGGTCAAGTACCATATATTCTTTTTTTTTACTCGCATCATCCTTCGTTATGCATTCACCGACAGCGACATGGCAATGGCACAAAACTTCACCATCGCAACGGAGTGACACTCCGCTTTTTCCATACTTGTAAGGATATTGTACTCCTCAATTAGCTTCCATCCGTTTCTTTCTGCACGTCAGACAGGGCAGGAGTGAGTGGGTTTTCGTGGCTCATCCCATCACCATCACCACCAGTACAGCCAAAGCAGCCTCACCGGAGGAGCTAGCTCTTTTTCATGACATGCATCATGCATCCCACAACCTGTAACAAGGAATAGTACATAGATATGTGGATGTGGACATTTCCCTTTTGAACCTGAATTGAAATTCTTGATTAATTTTTAACTGTGTAGTTTATAGTTAATTTGTGGTCATTCATGAAGCCAACGACCAAAAATACGACATGTAAAAAGGTTTGCAATGACTGAAGGGGATGGAGCGAAAAATGCATAGACCGATGATGCGGTGGTGGTGGTGCTTGTGTGCGAGTTTTGTAGAGCCGAGTGGCGTAAGTTGTGCAAATTGCAAAAAGCGTTCTTCTAGTGATGCAGTTAACACGGGAGCCTCATGGGATAGCCTCACGTGCAAGTCACATTACAAGCCACACTTGCTCGGATTTTGGACTTGGCAAATTGCTCCCACAATACTTCCCAGGCAGACTTCTTGGTTTCTACGTATACCTACCTACCTGGCTCGCTGGCTTGTATTGTATGCTATGCTGCCGACAAATTGAAGTTTTAGAGGTGAGTAATAAGAGTGTCTTGTTGAGCTTTTGTAGTGGCAAGGCAAGCGTGAGCGAAGAGTAAGCTTTGTTCATGAAACTTTGAGGATGCACATGAAAAAAACAAATGAAAATGTGTTTTCATAGCTTTTTGTTTTAGTAATAACTTGGGAATAATACCTTTTCAATCTACCCATGTTTGATACGACGAAACTGAATCATTACATCTTTTCATTTTGTAAAATTTTCCTTGTATAATTATTCTCCTCCCCTCACGCTGATGCAATTTGGTGGTAATGAGTGAGTGATGATTGGTAGTGATAATTGCATTGGTATATTACAAGTAAGTTAACTTTTATATACTGATTACTTATTGTAACATCGTTGACATATTATTGCTAGCCTAGTATGAAACATTAAAGAGCTGCGACTTGTTAGTCATTAGCAAGGAATCACAAATCAGTTTTCCCGAAGCAATTTTCCTCCTTCGTTTGCCACGTAAAACCTAACTGGACTTTCTCCTGTTTCCTGGTGATGTACTATGCTACAATAAATTGTAAAGCTCAAATAATGTGCCCCAGGACCCCAGGCTTAACTAGTGTATTCACAATTCCAACAATATACACTACAACAGCTCAAAAGCATATTTTCATTGGATTATATTTTGTACCACAGAAGCCACAGTACAAATACAATTCGCCTAATACATACATCTTAAAAAATCATTTAAAAATCTAATATCTAAGAATTGTTTGTTTAAGATTTTGATTCTTAGGAGAATAATATCTCAAACACACTTTATTCTAGATCTTATTTCCTACGTATACTAGTCTAATATATTCACAAACCGAGTTTCAGCCAAATCATGTATGCAGGAAAGGTTTTGCTTAAGCATTATAATCAAGGTACTTATTTAATTATTTATTACTGCATATGCATAACAGGTACATATTTCTCCAGTAACAATGTAATAAAAACCACAATTTAGAATTCATAGGTTAACAGAAGTATAAATTACTAAAATCAATCAAAAATACAATAGTAATTCATACGTAGTAGAAGAACAATAGTGAGGCTTATTTAAAAAAGTAACAAAACAGTACTTATACCAATGTGAACATTAAAATAACGCTATACTCAAAAAATATATATAGTTGATACGGCATCATGCTTTATAACAATCACAACTATTAATCTAAGATTTTGAAGTTTACAGGTTATTCATCCCTCTAGAGTCTAGACTTTAAAAATAGAGAATTAGACCAGATCCGTACAAAAGATTTGTATACAGGTGCTTAAGGAACACGGTTGATTGTAATCACAAATTACTCTGAACAACTTATTTGTAAAATAAATCTACATGGACTTTTCGAAGCGTTTAAATTCCTCTACGAGAATTGAAACAATAGGTGAGAGCAACAAGCCCACAAGGAAGACAGAGGTATCCATTAACACAACGTTAAGAACATGTGTGAACATCTTCAATCGGCGGAGCTGCGGCTCATTCATGCCCATTACTGCTAAAAGCACCAAAACCATGTTGGTATTTGGAGTTTCTGGAAACCCATACAACCAGAAAAAGCCAAATAACCAAATCCAGAATGTCGGGAAGAAGTCGCCTTCTCGACAATACGGCAAAGCCATCGCCAAAGCCAAAATCAGAGTACGTCGGTAAGCACACCCAACGTTGGTTCCAAGTAAAGACGGCCATCGGAATCCCCACCGCCGTGGTGATGCCTCTTGGTCATTAGACAGATTTAGCACATCAACGTGCAAGGCAGCCCCGTACAAAGGATCAGGATCTCGAGGTGGTTCCCCTGCCCCCCTTACTGGAGTTTCTTCACGGCGTCGATTTCGCCTATTCCGGGCATTCATATTACGCCGAGTGCGTCGTCCTCGCTCAGGCTCAGGTCTCGCTTCTAAAAAGACACAAACACAACATGTTATTCAGCATTTAATTGAGCTACGTAATATATATAACAAAATAATATGGCGAATCCCATGATGAAACATGTTTTCTGTGTATTTATTTTACTTTAACTTTATCGCAAAAGCTAAAGTACCTTCTTCACGACGACCTCCATCCCTTTCATGGTTCACAATCCGCCCCCCGTGAGCTTCACGGTTGGCGATGATACGCTGTCTCCGCCGAGCAACTACCGCGGGTCCATTACCCTCTTCATTCATGTTGGCATGATTTCCATCAGCCATTTTCCGTCGCTAATTTCTGAAATTAAAGCATTAAATACCAAAATAAACTATCGACTGGTGTTGACCAAAATTGTAATTTGACTTTGGAAAAGCTTCAAAATAAAAATGAAAAAAAAACGTGTCCTAATATGTTTTCTTCAGCTCAATAAGGTCGCATTTAACATTTTTTCTCTTAATCTCGAATATTATATTATATTAAACAACAACAACAAAATACTTCTGACGAGAATTTTTCCCTATCGGACTTAATAAAATATTGGAGTATTTAATTATTATTAAATCAATTCAAAGTCATCATCATTAAAATACTTCCACTCATTGACCATCGACCAGCGTGACTACATCAAGCTCAATAACAAAATAAAATTATCATCCACAACAACCACAACCAATTACTCCCAAAATAAGCCAACCTTGACCTTTCCCAATATAATAAAACTACTATTCCAGCACCACCACCACCCATTTAATACTAAACATCTCCTTCCATTTCAACATAAAAATCTTTTAAAAAATTCATTATTAACATAATAATAATATATTATTTAGTTGGAGCCATCAATCAGCCTCTCAGTCATCATAAGTCAGTCAGTCAGTTGTTCAAAAAAAGTCACCTACCAATTATCTCAAAGAATTTAGCGGTGATCAGTAGTAAGTAAGTAATCACTGTTGTGATATCAGTGTTCCTCCCTTTTTTTCTTGAAATGAAATGAAATCAGTCTTTTCCTTCCTCTCTCTCTGACAACTACTCTCCGGCTTCAATAATAAAAAAAAAATGAGTGAACGCGTGTGGAAAGTCACATGTACCGGAACCCGGAACCGGCTCCAACCTTTTTTTTTTGTGAAACTCTTCTTTTTTCTCTCTCTCTCTCTCTCTCTCTATTTAGCCGACAAGTGTGTGCGCCTGAGTCCCAAAAAAAAATGAATAAATTGCATGAGGTGACCAACTCTGGCAACCAACTACAAAGGACGAAAAAAAAATTCCGGTCGGAACTTTACTTCCCTCACCTCACGACTCTCTACGAACACGAATGAACGAACAACTTGGCTATTCACTTGTGTACAGTATGTAGTGTAGTAGTGGTACTCACACGAACGAGCGAGATCTCTGGAAAAAGTAAAGTGTGGATTTTTTAGGCGAGAAAAATCCTTTTTTTTCAACACATAAACAGAGCGAGAGACAGAGAAAGAGAAAACTACAATGTACGTATACGTATAATATTATGTACGTATTACGTATCCCAAAAGATAGGGATATTTTATAAGCATCGCATCGGCATCTCGGGTGAGTCAGAGACGTCTGTCTGGGGATCAGGATAGAGATGAGACGAGAGATATTATGTATACGAAACGAGTATATATATGGAAGGGGAATGAGGGAATACGGACGGACACGGAATAATCTCTTTTTTAGCAGGCAGGCAGACACACAGCTATTGAAAGAGTGAGGATGGATATATATATACGTATGGATATGGATATTATGGATATATTTTTTGTTCCCAAATTCCCAATGCATATATATAAAACACAACGCATATCGCGTATAATATGGATGGATGGATGGATGGATATTATGGACTATGGACGACGGTGTGTGTGTCAGTGTGTGTTGGTGCGATGAGCAGGTTGGTTGGTTGCATTATTGTGCAAATATTTTTTTGGAGATATACCTATATATCTTGTTGTTTTTTTTGTTAAAGTCTATATTAAAAAATTATTGCCACTTTGACTCACAATAATCATAGATTCTTATATATGAATTGTCGGCTAGGCTGTCTGTGGATTAGGGGAGTATAGGAATCCTTCAAGTTCAGAACTGTTTAGAGAGATATTTAAAATACCGGAACGAAGGGAGCGGCTGAAAAGGTGAGCTAAGAAGAAATTTGGTAGTAGTATTTGTTGGGACTATTGTTTTAATGGATGATTTTTTAATATTCTGCTGAGAATGAGAATGTGTTGGGGTGGAAAAGAAGGGGTTTGGTGTTGGTTATATACATATATTGTGCATTGGAACTTGAGAGCCTTCTTCTTGACATTCAACATAAAATTTGACTGAAAATAGAGAGAATTTTGGCTGTCGTCGTATTATGTCGTTTTTGATTGATGGTCAAGCAAGTCATCCCGTCATCCAATGTGTCGTCGTGGCTCTCTACTCTCTCTCTCCACACAGCGCAGCATAATCTCATAGTTGACATGTGATGTGTTCTTACAATTATTACACGTTCGTCAATCCTGCGGCGGCGGCGTCACGCCACGTATAACTTACTATACAGCTGTTATTTGTTAGTCGCAAACGCAATTGTTTAAAGTAGTTTTGAGGCCGTGGAATTTATTGATATCACACTTGTTCCTATTATTTTACGTGAGTTTACGAGGATTTAGGCAAAGTTTAGGAGTAGTGAAAAAATCAAGAGATTATATTAAGAGTTAGTTTTAAATTTAATTTTCTTTAAAGTATACGGTTAAAAAAGTTTGAGTTTTTGATACACTATTCTGATAACGGCACGGCTGATGAATGATGATGTTGTTAGTACGTACGATTAGTTGGCATGCAGTCCGATTCAGATTAATATATAAAATTTGTCCAGCTGCTTGTAAATTTAGGATCAGCTGCTTTATTTTTTACGTTGGTTATGTTGACGATGGCGGTGCGGTGGTGGTAGGCAACAACGGGCGGAGCGATTGTCAGCTGGATTATTTGTGTTACCGGCTCCCGTTCGTTGATTCCTGGTCAGTGGTGGTGTGTTAACTGAAATTTTATATGATTTTGGTTATTTCCAGACAGCAGAGCTACTCGTTGTGGTGGAGGTGGAGTCACTAAAAGACACGATCTGTCCCAGAAGACTGAAATTCAACTTTGGATTACTGGAAGGGTGAAGAAGAAGGTATGAATGTAGTGTTAAATGTTGAATTATTAGCTATTATTTATGTCTAGTGCATGACAATTTGATTCTGCACTCATTAATTGTTTGGTATTATGGTCACAATAAGTAAATTGGAGTAGATTTGTTTTGGTGAGAATGTGGCAGAATATAACATTTAAATGTTGAATGTTTGATTTTATTACATGTCGCAAGGCGGAAGTACTACTAGTCTAGAAATGCCTCCAAGGAATGGAAATGTGCCGAAGGTTAGTCACAAATAATGATCATTGTACACATATAAATATATTGTCAATTACGCGTACGTTGTATGTGCACTAAATGATCAAATCCTGTATTACATTAGGGACGTGTCGCGTTCATTCATCCGGATTTGGGCCTGGGAGGAGCAGAAAGACTCATTGTTGACGCAGCTGTTGGTCTCCAGAGACGCGGTTATGATGTGACCATCTTCACCGGATATCACAATCCTAGTCATGCATTCCCAGAGACAATCGATGGAACATTGAAAGTACGTATTGATTGATGTTTGCTACTTGATTACTCTGGTTTTGAGTTTGTTGCTCGACCTGAAGAAACCATATATATATAATGATGTGCAATGGTAATTTTATTGTTTTGCATTTTAGGTGGTTCCAGTATGCCAATGGATTCCACGTAGTTTGTTTGGAAGGTGTGTTGCACTGTTTGCATACGTGAAGATGACCTTAGTTGCTCTCTATGTCAATTTCTTAGCCCTCAGCTCTTCCCGTCGACCGCAGGTCGTCATTTGTGATCAGGTACATAATATACGCACATCATGTAGATACAAACTCAATACAAATACTAGACGACGGCGTATAAAGGAATAATGACAATCAAACAAAAATAATATTTAAATATACATTTTGTGACTTTAGGTCTCAGCTTGCATCCCAGCCTTGAAACTGATACCGTGCATCTTCTATCCGAAAATCATGTTTTATTGCCACTTCCCAGATCAACTGCTTACCACACGAGAGAGCTTCTTCAAGAAGTTGTACAGGGCTCCATTAGATTGGTTTGAGCAATTTACTACTGGATTAGCAGACAAGATTGTTGTCAACAGCTTGTTCACACGTAATACCTTACTAATTCATTTTAGTATGTTATTTTAGTATTTGTTACTTTCCAATTTGTGCTTTGCACGTTCTAAAATCTATACGTCATCATTCTTGCACAGGATCCGTGTTTCAAGAGACTTTTACGAGAATCAAGACCGTTCCTGATGTACTCTACCCTTCCATAAACACAAAATTGTTTGATGAGGCTTCAAAAAATAAGCAGGCGATGAAGCAGCTTGAGTCAAATAACTACAAATACACCTTCCTATCCGTCAATCGGTTTGAAAGAAAGAAAAATGTCGCATTGGCAATTAGAACTTTGAGTAAGTGTTTCGTCTACATGTGCATTGTTTCATAACCTTACTTGTGCCAACGTGCTTGAACTAACGATTGATTTTTGATAGAGAAACTGCGCACTTGTGTCGACGAGGAAGAATGGGGGAATGTACACTTAATTCTTGCTGGAGGCTATGATCCAAGATTAGAAGAGAGTGTCAGATATTTGGAGGAACTCAAAAAGATTTGCGCTGACGAAGGAGTAGTAGACCACGTAACCTTTATACTCTCCCCCAAAGACGATATAAAAGTGCAACTGATCGCCAAATGCTTCGCCTTGTTGTACACTCCATCAAATGAGCACTTTGGAATAGTTCCACTTGAGGTATTATTTGTAGTCCACAACAAACTGCGTACCACCTGTAACAACGTACTGAGAATTGATATTTATGGTTTTTCATTACAAAAATGATTAGGCAATGTATATGGGAAAACCGGTCGTAGCCGTAGACTCCGGAGGCCCTAGGGAAACAGTCGTGAACGAAGTCACTGGTTTCCTTTGTCCTTCTACAGAGATTCACTTTGCAGTTGCCATGGCTCGTCTCATCAAAGAACCTAGAATGGCTGAGAAAATGGGTACTTCTGGAAAAAGCCGATTCAAAGAACACTTCTCGTTTGACGCTTTCTCTCTCACTTGGGACAGGTGCATTGAAGGTCTGATCTCAACCAATTTAACATATGGCTACGGTAGAGTGGATCTGACCGGAAAAATTGCCAGAGAACATTTGGACTAATCTCTGAAAAAGGTGTGCTGCTATTGACAACGTCTAATAAAGGAGTTGAAACTTCCTTATTTACGAAGAACAAGGAAACATAGTAAAAAAAATTAGTCGATAAGCAACCCACGTACCAAAATAATACATTGCCAGTGTGTTAGGTTTTATATACTTGTTTTTTTAGAGTAAATCCTCTCAATCCTGCTACAATTGTACCCAGCAGACGCGCAAGCAGTATTGCAAATCCATTATTGGTTAGCTCAATAAATATTATCCCTTCTAACCTCTTCTCCTTCTTCAGTCCGTAGCCTATGTGCACAAAATTTTCGAAATTGCATGTGAAATTTTCATATTGTGATGCACGAGTTTTTTATACGTTTGGATACGTATATATATTATTATGAAGTCTATCCTTAAATTTTCATATAAATGTAAGATGTATATTTTTGGCTTATGCACAGAAAACATATCATCACTATCAACAATGTACCATAATTAATTGTAAGTAATGTTTGACAGGCACTTCAAAATGGAGATTTTGTCGTAGGCTGCTATATTTTAAAGAAACGAAATGGTTCCATGTTCCTAAATGTGTAACGATATAACTATTTATGATTTTAATGTACTGCTCCGAAGAATAATGGAACCACACACATTGTATTACTTATTTTAACGTATTCTATATTCTCTTTTAAGTAGCATACAATGTTCTTCAGAAAGCTGAAAAATAATCAAACTGCAGCAACACATGTTGAATGTTGCCAAACCTGTGCTTTTGTAGGGAATGTGTGATTTTATTTCAGTTTATTTGATTGATAGCGATAACGATTGAAATACTTATATGCATGTTTGAAAATAAAGCATAAATTACTTTACTTTCCTTTGTCGTCATTCTTGGGATTTTGGCATCTTTAATGTCAGGAAATGCTGGCATAAATCCTGTTCCATGAAGCATTGATAATAATGCGTCATAAAACGGCGATTGAAATTTAGCTATGATTGTTATATAGCGTGCCACATGCCAAACAAATTTTTCCTTATTATGCCAATGATGACGGTGCGATGCTTGGGTGGCCAGTGGACATGGCGTCATCCGATTTGAACAATGTTCAGTCTCTCTCCCCAAATAAAGGAAAACGTTTTTACTCTTTGGAAAATATGATTTCAAAACAGACAAATCCATCAAACATGTCGTAGTATGAGGATATACGTATATGTATGCATATGCATATGCAATAAACTTAATATGCCGTAACTTCCGGTGGTGTGGTCGGTGGGTGTGATATATATAGCCGATAAATAATAAAATTAATGAATTAGACAAGCTCTCCAGGTTTCTTTTCGACTATTTCATAAAATTGTATTGATCTTCCGCGAGTCTACAAGCCATCATCATCTGATAAATAATTGTATTCATTAATGAATATTCAAGTAACAATATACAACAATGACTGATTGAACTAAATCGAAGCAATACACACATTTCTTACACGAGTATAGTTTTTTTATATCATTATCATACCATAAATGAATATTGTTCACCTTACACAATTTTTTTCTAAACGCTAAATGCATATATATATATATTATACGTAATTAATGTGTAACGCATTATGCAGAGATGCATTTTATACGTTTTTTTTATACCGTTGTTGTATATCTCAAATAGAACCTACACACACTTTCTCTTTCTCTCTGTCTCCTCTCTTAGTAGATACCCATTGCAATAATAATAATAATAATAATAATAATATAATTATAATTATAATAATTATACACAAGTAATAATAATAGTAATAATAATAATTTTTTTACGCTTGTTATTATTAACCCCTATTTTCTTTATCATAGATGATCTGTTGTTGTTGTTGTTGTTGTTTTATTTTATTTTTTTAAATTAAT
>JAANSN010000924.1:0-42231 GCA_036850665.1 Dicranocentrus wangi | reverse complement strand
TACATTTACAATATACATGAGAATATTGTTATGACTTTTTCTGACATAAATCACGTTCCCCTGACTGAATACTATTTTTTTCTGGAAAAGTGAGAAGTGAAAGTTGGACGAGAGCATAATATATAGTGTGTTTTATATACATGTTATGCTATAGCCGTCTCGGTCGGAAAAAAGGGGAAAGTACACTCCGTCTGCAGATATCATCTCTATAGGTATATCCCATCCCGTTGATATCCATTTTCAGTGTGCATAAGCCACCTCCATCCAGAAGCCAGAGGAAAAAGTCACCCTTGGGGAAAGCAATGTTGTGCAGTTTATTAAATGGAGTTCAAGGAAGAGAAAAGGAAATAAAAATGCGCCAGAATCAATAAATCCTCCAAACTAATATCATTTAAAATGTGTCAGGCTCGCTCCATGCGCACAGCCCGGATCCTGTCATAAAACGGCTCAAAAAAGGAGGAAAAAATGTGCATAAAAAATGTTTTAGTGGGTGCATATGTGCACGTGGTGGGGCATGAACGGTGGTGGTGGTGGTGGGTTATCTTCGATACACGAATTAGTTGAAAGGTTGCACTGCACTGGTGGATGCTTGGCTTCACTCCCTCCACATCAACAACCCTTTTTACTCTGGAGAGTGAGAGAGTGTTTCAAAAAAAACAACTTTTTTGATGCATGTTCCCGATTTCCGAGAGTGAGAGCCTGCACGTTTGTCGTCGTATACCTGGCTCTTCTTGCCTGCTTTTCCTCTTCTCAGCGTAAATATCTCTGCGACCGGGTGTTTATGGCAGGAGGAGAAAAAGTTAACGTTCAAAAAATTTCCCTTTTTTGACAACAAGTGTAAAACTTTGCTGGGCATGATGAAATTGGTGATGATGACAAGTCAACTGCTGTCGCCAACCCATTCATTGCATCAACGCTGCATTTTCATCAAAAGTTGCGCGCTCCTTTCAGCTCCCGTCACTACCACCACCACCAAACTACACATCAGAGTACAATTTGTCTCTGTTGTGCACTACCCCGTTATCCCGCACTATTTTTTCTGATCCCCAAACTTTTTTTTTCGGGGAGAGTCAGCGCAAATGAAAAGGTAGAATTTTTTTGGCAGATGGAAATCTTGTGAGACATGAAAATGAAGGGGTATACACTCTTTTAAAAAATCCTTTTCTCTGACATCTTTTTTTATCCAAGCCGTGCACAACGCAAAAAGGTTTGTTGGGTAAGGGAAGCAAGGTATATACATATAGAGCCCATCACAATGTGCTTTGGTAATGAAGGATGATTACTGGAAATGGAAATTGCTTAGACTGCTCCCGATAATCCGCGTGGATAACTGGAGAAAGGAGTGCATCCATTTTTATCTCCTCTCTGTTTGCGCCTCTCTCACTCGTTCTCCCTCCCTCCGTCTACACAACTTTTCACAAGGCATTTTTTTTCTTCTTTTTTTCGTAAAAGTGAAAGCTGTTAAATTTTTCATAAATCTTTTATACTCTGCTAGCCTTTACGGCGATAATGCTCAATGAAAGATTATAGAGGATGCCTAATGGCACGTAAAATACTTTTTCTAAAGAATTTCCTCCTGTGCACAGCAACTCCGAACGGAGCCACACCGGGACTGACTCACTTTTTTTGCCAACTTTTTTTTGTCTGATTTGTGATGTGCAGCTAGATTGGATTGAAATTAGTGAGCGGAGGAACAAAAGAGTGGGATTGTCAAAAATGGGAGAGAATGGCGGCGGATGGGAGGGTAGCTGACTTGGAAAAACTACTAACGTCACCATAAACTTATTATTACCAATCTAGCCGGATATAATATACCCTTTCCAAGGAAGAGAAGGGAAAGAGGCACCTTGTCCAAACCAAAGGGAGTAGTATCGCTCGGGAAAAAATAGCAAGAATATATATATACTTATTTGGCCGATCCCATCAAATCCTTTACTGCATAATCAGAAAAAAGGGGGAAATCGAGGTTAGTTCCCTATCCCTATATCCACACATATTTTTTTATGTAAAAACCTAGGTAGGATCACTCAGCCCCTATATGTTTAGAACAACAAAGGAGGGATCGCCGAGATGAGAAAATGATGCCAAGGAAAGAAAAAAAATTCCGTCCATCTTCCTTTTTTCTTCTTCTTGTTCCTTTTGTTGATTCCCTTTCTCTTTGCCTCTGTCCCTTTTTATGAATCTGGAGTCTTTGATGGATGATCGAAAAAGGAAAATCAAAGGGGAAAAAGACGAAATAACTGTAGCTACGCTGCTCATAAAGATACAGAAATGGGAATAAATCTGGGTATATCAAATGTGAAAGTCGATTCCAGACTTTGGAGCCCAAACCAACCCTGAATTATGTGGGAGCTCCCGTTTCAAAAGCTAAATAGTTGGATATCCGTTATCCCGAGATGTGCGTGCAGAGGAGGAGGAGGAGGAGGAGGAAAGCAAGTTCGCAAATCACTTTTTCTTGTGTACATATATTTGTGTACAAGACGGAAAAATTTGTTGGATATGTGTGGAGCCTATTGGAAAATCATAAGACGATTCGGAGATGGTATATGTATACGTATATAATGTGGAGCGGAGCGGTTGTTTTTTCTTTTTGCGGAGAAGAGCTGTAAAGTAATATAACTATACTTTCTCCATGGATTTTCTCCCTGTGCCTAACACTCTTTTCTCGGAGAAGCCCATTGCTGACACTTTCTCCTTGCCTCCTCCGCCGCCGATACTAATAATATATCACTCATCTGGTTTCCTCCCGCACACTCCCTGTGCGTATTGCATCCTATAACTCTTCCCGCCGCGCCGCTATCAGCTTACATATTGAATGTCTTTTGAGGCGCCCTATAAAAAAGCCACTACAATCCACAAAGTTGCTTCCTCCGCCTGATAGAAGAAGAATAAACAAAAAAGGAGGGAAAGGGAGGGAGGGAGTGAGTGAGTGAAAGGAGTAGTGGAATACGGAACAAACCATTATGGACGAAATTGGAACGTTATGTAAGATCAAATAAGACAAGCGATAGGGAGTGAACACACAAAAACGGAAAGCCCGGAGCTAAAGGGGAAATAAAGGAAGAGAGAAATGGGGCAATCAAGTTTGGCTTAAGAGAAAATCTGAGAGTGACTGAGTGACTTCACTCGCCTCCGTGAGCACACAAAAAAGAAAATTTTCCAGTGGGGATTGCTTGCGCGTCCAGTGAACAACTATCATCCAGACCGGCTAAAAGTTAGATACCTACCTACCTATATATACAAGCAAAATGGTTGGCTGTGCGGAAGGACGGTCGTCGCCGCGGACTGTGTGGTCTGAGGTCTTTCAAGAAAATATCATCAGAGAGAAAGGATGGCACCAAGAGAAGAAGAAGAAAGAAAGAAAGAGAGAAAAAAAATCGAAGATATCTTTCCTCCTCCTCCTCCTCGTATGTATTACACACAGCAGTCATGAGAGCCCCTTTTGCAAGTTTTATCAGGTTTGGTTTTTCCACCGAGTTGGTTGTCCCCGTCCGTCCATCCGTGATGTATATATCGTAGTAAGTGGGCACACGTGCTCCATTTTCAGCTTCTCAAAATTATTTACTTCTTTCCTCCGAATTTGTCCACTAAAACTTGCGTTAGTTGAGTCAGTCCGGGCTCGCTGGTTGCGTGTGGACAAAATTCCCAGAGGGAATTCGCTCGCCACTACTATCAGACTACATACACTTCCGGGATGAGCCACCAACCCACCCAGCCAGCCTGTCTACACGGTGGATTGTGGATTTCGTTCGATTTAAATAAGATGCGCTTCTGGGTGGGAGTGAGTGTGACTAAATGTGGATATGATGACTGAACCCACCTGCCCCCCGTCCTCCACCACCCACCCTGAACAATGCATTAAGGAAAGTGGAATTGATTTGAAATATAGTGGACTCAACGGAGGTTGAAGGGATATTACACGATCCATTGCGAAATAAAAAATAGGTAGTATATATCTCGTTGAAAATAAAAAGATTGTTTGGGAAAATGGTAGTGCTCTGGATCGTTCGTTTGCTCAACAAGCAACCAACCCTTCTCGACGTTTATATGATTTTTTTTGTCGTCCAACTTATATTTATAACTTTTGTGTCCTTTACGCACCCAAACACACGAGGCACACGAACCCAGTCGGAAAATACCTTGAACTTTTAGACGTTATGATATTTTTTTGTCGTCCAACTTATATTTATAACTTTTGTGTCCTTTACGCACCCAAACACACGAGGCACACGAACCCAGTCGGAAAATACCTTGAACTTTTAGACGCAGCAGCTAGCTCTCAATCCGTTGTTCGGTTATATTGCATGTTCACTCTCCAACTCCAATACTCCAAACCATACCAACTACTTTTTTTTCTCAGGCATATACAAAAACTTTCTCTCTTTTTTTCTTGCTTTCAATGTTCCAACTTCCTTCCGCCATTTCCTCCATCTCCTGAATTTCCCCATACGTCTAACATTACTTTTTTCCCCGAGTTGTGTTGATCTCTCTCAGAGAAGCAACCACTTGAGCAGCACAAACTGGCCACATTTCTTCTTTTAGCCTTTTCCAAAAGGAAAAAAAATTGGATATATATTTTTTGTCCCTTCCGAGAAGACATCGCGGAGCTAAGGGGTTTTTTTTGAAAGTTGAAATTTATTCGAAAGGGGATTGTTGGACATTTTATGCGTCATATATTATTGCTCACAATATGTATTGAATTTTCCCAATCCTTTCTCCCTTCAGCGGAGGGAAATGTATTGATAACTGTCAGCTACTGCTAAGATATTATACATTGCAGTTTTTCAAAAACCATGCAGAGTGAAACCGTTGTTGCTGCAACTAGGCAAGAGCTACGAACGAGAATGAAAAATCTACATTTCCGCCTCCTCCTCTTCCCGAAACCTGACAGATCTCTTGAGCCCTATATATTTCCAACGACTGCATGCTGCCTATTTCAGCAACATTTCAATTTTATGCAAAGTCCATCTTGAGATGTATATATTGTACTTGGGGAAAGAATACGAAGGAAGAAGATGTGCAGTAGTAGACACCGTCTATCTATCTATCTATTTTTTTCTTTCGAAAGGGCAGATGGGGTCTCCGGGCTGAAGTGCCCCGAGAAAATATGCTGGTTTACTGGAATCTTAAAATGTTTTATGGATTCTTTAAATATTTTTGTCCGTAAATTTTTTTTCTTGTATTATCATAGAATATAGGTATTATTATTATTATATTTCCACTTTCTGCTGGACTCCTTTCAACTCGCTCCCAGTTTATTTAAAGAGGCACTTGGATTTTTTCTTGTATTATCATAGAATATAGGTATTATTATTATATTTCCACTTTCTGCTGGACTCCTTTCAACTCGCTCCCAGTTTATTTAAAGAGGCACTTGGATTTTTAAATGAAAATCAACTTTTTTATACTCCCCCACTTATCCCATATCTGGGAGAGATACTTGAGTGAAGACGACGCGACTCGCTGCGGAGGGTTCTCCTCCAACCAGGATTTCCTCCATTCATGAATGAGTATATCAAACCAGAAGAAGAAGAAGTTTTTTAGTAGATATTTTCTGGGGCTCTCCCCCACTTATCCCATATCTGGGAGAGAAGCTCGAGAGAAGACGACGCGACGCGCTGCGGAGGGTTCTCCTCCAACCAGGATTTCCTCCATTCATGAATGAGTATATCAAACCAGAAGAAGAAGAAGTTTTTTAGTAGATATTTTCTGGGGCTAAACGATGTACATATATATATATAAATAAAACGGGCGAAAGTATTCCCAACTGGATTCTCCATTTGAAGCAAGTTTTCTTCTTCTCTTCCTCCTCCTTTTTGGAATGTAAAAATAAACGGGGAAAGTTAAAAAGTGTCATTTATTTCCATCTGATAGATGATTCCATTCAGTGAGAGTGTAAAAACTCAAAGGTTGGTTGTGCACGTGGCTATCCAGCAGTAGCAGCAGCAGCAGCAGCAGCAGTTTCCCTGCTGGAATGTGTTAATGGAGATACGGCGCGGCTGTGTGTGTGTATCGTATCGTTGACCTCGCATTACGCCATACCGTCGTCGCGTTCCCTAAACGGTCAACTTTTGTCGGAGGATAGTCAACTTGGAAGCAGATCGACATCGTTAGTGTCCATCTTTTCTATTCTCAACAGGATTCGGAGGAGCATGAGAGAAGAGGCTATGCTATATATTATGCTCTCTGAAGAAAAAAAAACTTTCCTTTTTCCGAATATTTCCTCATCTTCTGGAAGGGATATTATAAGGATCCCTATATAATACAAATCCAGTGAGCGTACACTGGATCTTAAGATTTGTAGAAAAGATATCCATCTTGCTTGTGAATGAAACTTGATGTTTTTTACGAGCGCGGAAAAATGTGGACATATTTTTCTAAAGTATTAAAACGGCAAGGGTTTGCATAACAGGGCAGGGACAGGGACGCGCGTGGAGTAGTATTTGTAGTGCGGAGGAGGGGACGAATAGGTAGCAAGGGGAATTTTTATTACACTTTTTACCATCTTTTTCTGTCCCCTCCAAAACCCTTCCAAAAGCTGCGCAAGATGAACGGTTATTAAATGCAAGCACTTGAAAAGAAACTACCTGGAAGACTGACATGATGTATATCCCGATTTTGAAAAACACAATGAGAAAAAAAACTAACATTTTTTTTACTTTAGGGAATAGGCCATACAAACAAAATCCGGGAGAGGTTTGTGAGCCTCTGGCTGTGCAGCAGCACTATATGACTATGGAGTAAGTACATGGACGGAGTAAATGATGGATCTTTATGAAAAGTGAACAAGAGCAAACCGCACATTACAACTGTAAAGGTTTATTGAACGGATTTACGATGTCACCACCACCACCAACCGCCACCATCCATACCACCACGCCAAAATAGCTACAAAAAGAAGAGTGGACATGTTTTACATCATCCTCCTTCCTCCTCTCTCTCTCTCTGCACACTTATTTCATCTTTCCCATTTCCCAGTTTTATTGTGGTGGACGAAACCGGGAGACGAGCAAAAAAAATACACTAACTCCAGTCATAAAATATACATGGACGTTTTTGTGATTATGTGATGTCATGCATACTCAAAAAAAAAATTCGCATTGGATCTGTGAAAGAGGAGAAGAGGAAGCCGCTCCGCTCGGAATGGAAATAAGTTTCGCAAGACTTTTTTTTCTCTCTCTCTCTCTCTCTTTCTCTCGCTATTCTTCATGTCCGTAGACTCTCTAGACTCCACACAACTGCATTTCATAATGCATGCGGCCTTGTGCCAATTCCCTGCTAAACGAATCCCGTTATTAACATATCCCAAAGAGCAGATGTTTCTGGAAAGAGGAGGAGGGGGAAGCAATACAATTGCTGCTGCTACTTTTGCTTTTTCTTCTTCTACTCCAGCTAACTTCTTTGCTCTCTTGTCTGCCTCCAGCTATTTTGTGGAATGCGGCTCCATCACTACGTAAGCTACCAGCAACTTTTTAACTTTTGGCAGAATCAAGTGTGAATCAAGGATAGCATCCCGAATCCGAAATCGATAGTGGAAGCGGATCTCTTTCTTTCATAATAGCCAATATAAGTAGGACATGATTTGGATGATGATCATGATGATGATGGCGACGCTGTTGGTGTTCTGTTCTGGCACTTGGTTGGGCCCTCCAACATTTAGAGATTTCCACATCCGCACACAAACCAGCAAAGCAAACCACCCATTCCCTCCAAAAGTTATTTCTCTCGAAAATCCAATCAAATGTGCCATTATTTTTCCCCATTGGATTTCACTTGTATTTGATGTGATAAATTTGTCTATTATTTTGCTCTCGGAGAATTTTCACATTTCAGTGAAGCCCGAACGAAACCTCTTTACCAGCTAAAACTTATGAGTCGCGTCGGGATCCTTGATATGCTTCGCAAAAGCTAAGTGGAATGACGGCGCGGCGGCGATCCTTTTTTCCTCGCAAAAAAGCAACTCCTCCTCGAGGTTGGATAATGGTAAAGTGATGAGAACAAAATAGAGAAATTATTGACACAGAGGATCTCTCGAAAAGGGAGTCAGTCGCATTGAAAAGTGGGAGATTTTGTGACTTTTTCTAACGGAGGACGGACGACGGAGGGATAGTGATGCAGGATATTTTTCTTTGAAGCTATCAGGATAATTGCACAAAAACTTGGTACAATGCGTCCTTTCAAACTCTCCGTGGACTTGCATGAGCCACACCAGCAGACCAGAGACCAGAAAGAGGGGAATGTATTATTTTTTTATATTACGTATAGTTATTTGGTCGTGGCCCCATTGTCCTCCACCCTGGCACGTGAGACCTTGTCATAAATCGGGCAAAACCTCCTTTTCCCTCTGAATCAGAATCCATTTCAGGGCATTGCGTTCGTTCGTGGACTTAGTCCATAAAAATTGAGGAGAGAGGAGGAGGGCGTGTGAAAAAAAGATTTCCTTTTTCTCATTTCTTCTTTCTCTTCCTTCTCCCTCCTCAAAACTTTTTCCCTTCAGAGTCCCATCTCCCATATCATATATAAACTTGAGCCATATCCCACATGCCCAGGGAGGGAGAGAGAGAGAGAGGGAAAAAATTACATCTCTCCTTTCTCACCAATTGTGCTCCATTGACGTTCCCAGCTCCCAGACAAATTGGTCTCTTAACTTTACTCCAGACGTGACATTGATCACAGGCCGGGATAAAAGTTGAGCTGGGCAACAAGAACAACGTACCCAGCGCTGAGGATAAGACTGATGAGAGAGAAGAAGAGAGTGTAGAGTAGAGTTATATTGAGGAAATCCAGTTGACTTGTTGGCAGCAGAGTGAGAGTATAGAAGAGTAGCCTTGACTTGACAAGAAATGAGGTGGTGCATGGTGGGTTGCGTTGGGTGGGTCGTTGCATGAGCTGAAGAAAAATCCTCTGCTAACAAGGGTGAGCAGAGAACAGAGCCCGTATATTAAACAACAACAAAAGTTCCCTCCAAAACTCCCCTCCTCCGCCAACACCTTCTGGCGTGCAAGAAAAAGTGCAAGAGTTGATGCAACTGCCAGCAGTAGTAAGTAGTAACCAACACTCATGAACGCCAGCAGCGAGAGTAGTAGTCATCATTCCACTCATTATGAATAACATCCACGTTCCCCTATCAAGTATCCCCCGTCCATATTGTACCAATGCGATGCGATGCTCTAACACGGTTTAATGCGATGACAATGACAATTCCACTTTCTTCTTCTACATCCACTTTGGAAAAAGCGGAGGAGGAATGTCATCCTCGTGAAAATGATATTGGATGCACTCCTCGTGCCAAATCCTCCTCATCTAATTTTCAAGCAAAAGCCATCCACTCCACTCCAGCCCGCTTCTCAAGTGTCGGCAAAGAAAATTATAAGGGAGATGAGAGCCACCCTTGAACTTGATGATTATTTTGATGGCGACGGCGGTGCGGTGGTGCTTCAGATGGAACGAACGAGATACATGATACATGACTACTACTCAACTAGTTTTCCTGGAAAGCAGTGGGGGAGCCAGTAGGAGAAGAAAAAAATTAAAAGTTGTGTTTTAAAGGAAAGAATCTCATTTGGAAGAAAAAAACTTTGTTTCACGTTTCTTATTTCGGTGGAATAAGCGGGGAGCAGGAGGCTCCAACTCGTAAAAAGATGACTACTGTTTCCACCGAGGAAATGGGAATTGCATTGTCATCCGAGTGTGAAGGAAGGAAGTCGGTGCATAATGGTAAGAGTCTCTCGGTGGTGGAACCTCCAGAGAAAGAGAAAGGGAGAAAAAGTTAGTTCTTTTTTTTCTGGAGAAAGAAACTTGTATCGTTTCGTGAGGAGAGGGTACATCTGAATGTGACACTACATCCGTGAGAAAACTGCTGGAAGGAGGGAATATGGTGGAGGATAGACTGGCGGAGTGTGTTTGCGTGAGAGCTTATATAGAGGTATTCGTATATATTATGCCCCTGTTTCGCCTTGTACAACCTCTCACGCAGTCAACGTCTCCGTTAATTAATGAACTCCCATGTCAATTATGAGACTCGGCTCCTCTTTTCCTTAACACCACTCCTCGCTCCATTCCATTCCTTCTCCAGGCTTGGTGAAGAAAAAAAAGGGTTGCCATTGCCTTGCCGTTACCGTCGTGCCGGATGGTTCGGAGGAAATATAAATGTGAGGAGGAACGAACCGGGCTTAGGCATACTTAATACTTATATATTATATGTTTCCACTTTTCATTGTTATTATCCTTGTTTCCTCCAGACGTCTTGGCACTCTGGGCTCATGTTCATTTCATGTTTCACTTTCTCAAAAAGTCGATTACTAATGAAATCGACAAATTAATGGGCTCACTGGGAAATCCAACGAGTAATTTGGTGTAATTATTTTAAATAAATTGGGATTGGTGGAGCCAACACGGCACAATTTGCTCCTCCTACGTCGAGTTGACAGCAGTGACGGCTGGAAAATTTGTTTACAAGGACAAGCACCAAAAGGAAAACTTTTTGATAAAAAATAAACTCCAATTTAGTCCAGCCAAGCATCAGGCATGCTTCCCTTCTTCTCGGTGTCTGGGATTTTTTTAAAGGAAAAAAAAAACTGGAGTAAATACTAAAATCGCTTAATTGCCCAGAATATTATATGAAATAGCTAAAGTTGGGAATAATGAATTATATATTTTTAGACTCGAATTTAATTACCATTCCTCATGTAATGTAATATTCCATCCATTTTATTACATTTCTTTTTTATTTATGGCTAGTTTAAGTTTAAAATTGAGAGTGCAAGGTTGCCCATTGCCCGCGCCTGAGGCAGGTTATCATAACTACTTTTTGCATCCAATTTCCAACATGCAACCTAACCGTCGACCACCGCACCGCACCGCTGCTCCCATTTCCCAAAAAATTGTTGCCCAACCATCCAGCTCCAGTCATCATCATCATCCATATTATGCATTCGCAACTTCATGCTTTGCTTGTATGAGTTGCATTCTGTGGTCAACAATATTAAAGTAATGAACTTTCTTATCAAATAGCCAGTAGCTCCCTTGGTCCAACAACAACGCCAACCCAATTCCGGGCATCGCCAAAGGCCAAAACCAAACAAGGTTTAATTACAAAAAAAAAACTCTGCGACTCTGTAATTCAGGGGGGATCGATCCAGCTCATTGCATATTGCAATACCTCACTCTTGTGATGATAGTTAGTCGTCCTGCCTGTGCCAGCAGCAGCGCAGCGCTACCAATCCAATCCAATCCACATGAAATACTTCAATTTTCGAGTAATTTTTTTTATCCTCTTAGGTCCAGCCAGCCTGGTGTTTTGCGGGAAATTCGTCCCGGTAGAAGCGCGGGGTGGTTGGAGCAGAACAATAATATATTTCCCAGCGTGTAATAATGACTTTCCGCTTGTCTCTAATGAGCTAGTTATTTTCTTTCTATACGGATGATTATTATTATTATTAGCACGCTCTCCCAAGGCCCAACCCAGCACACTCCAACGCCAGCACCCTTTCATTCATCATTCTCCAGCCAGAAAACTGGAGGATACCTAACTGAAGAAAATAGGAAAATTACTGGGATTCTCACAATAACAAAAAACTCACTCATTCCGACTTAATATTCCTTTCCTTTCTTCTCCTTCATTTCCCTAAATGAAATTCAACTCAAGGGTTATACAACAAAGGCTTTTTTTATAAAATGGATTTAGAAAAGCCATAAAAACAACTTTCCAATCCACAATATTTTTTTTTCTTCTCCTTCTTCTTGTGTTTTATATGACATCAGTTGAGAAAAAAAACAAACGAGAGAAAAACTCCCCTTTTTTATACAGCCTACCTAGTTATCAACTAATTTTTTTTTCTTGGCCTTGTTCGTGCCTAGACTTTTTTCGGGGGCTCGGAAACAAGAGCAAAGCTAAAAAGCCCAAAAAGCTGGTGCTCCTGCTACAAAAAGGACAATCTTAAGCGTATCATTATTGCATTGAAATCACTCACCCAAAGTGTATCATTACTCCATTAGGAACAAACAGGGAAAAACTGTCGGCAGAGCTGCACTCAAAGGAAAAAAGGTAAAGGTAATGCTCCGCGACTATTATTACAACTGCCTACCTTACATCATCATCATCACACAAGAGCAATCACAAAAAAAAAGACGAGAAAGTAGTCTCACATTGAATTTTCGGCCCAAAATGGGAAAATAGGTGTTTGACATGAAACGCACGGGAGAAAAATACTACTAATGTCCACCCCGAACGAGAAAGTTGTTTTTTCTTCATGTTGTTGTCATATAATCTCCGCAGGATATTGAGTGCGAGTTTATAGGGCTTTAGAAAAAATACCACACACAACATGATATGAATCAGATAATATAATACAGTTTTAGCTGTGCGTAAATTGATAAAAAATAAACTTTTGTATTGTCGTTTAAAATGCACGTGTAACAAGGTGGATTGTGAGCAGAGTGGAGATGAGTCATCCTCCTCCTTTGGCGTTATACATGTCCTCAAGCGGAGCTAATTTTACTTTCAAAATTGGCTGACATGTAATGATAATCTGATCATTGGTATCGTTATTATCTTGTCACGTCAGGAAAAACAAACATCATTTTGTGTAGCTTTCATTCAGGTTACTCCAATATACATATAGTATACATAACTCCAACTCCACGCTCTAACAACCTTCAACTTTCTCCCGGAGAGAAGAAAAAAAAACCAACCACCCGAGCCTTATTTCAGCCTTTTTTATTTTGAGAGGGATGCCCTAAAAAATGGTAATGATAGCTGTCAAGTCTTTTCCGCGAGGTGAATAAATGTTTTTGCATGCGAGTAGGAAGCTATATCTTTATTTCTTTTTATTTCCATGTCCTTCCCGGAGCTCCCTAGGCCCCGCCATGAAATTGGGTGTGAGATAACTCCATTCCAAAAACTCCTGCTTCCACAGCCAACTTTATTTAATGTTACATCATACATCATTATCTATTCTTGCTTGTCCCATCGCAGGGAAACAGGAACGGAGAGACATATATCCTCCTCGCATCAGCACAATAGAACCAAGGTTCGTTTCGTCGGGTGCCCAGAATTCGGCTGAAAAATGGGGGATTTAGACAGAGCTATGCACACGGAGGCAATGCGCAACGGTTGTATTTACATAATGGGCTTTCATAAATAAAGAAAACCTTGAAAAAGGAGCTGGTGCTGCTGGAGTCAGAGTCTACACTAAAGCGAGGTTGGGATAAAGGAAAGCATATTGAGCGTGACAGGGAAATAGTTATTATACACACACACACAGCCAGCCGCCATAATGGGGCAATATTAGCCGACTTGTAAACAAAAATACTTTCTTTTCTTCCTTTTTTTGGCAGCAAGAGGACGAGCTTTGTCCGTAGAGAAGTTAATCGACCAATCAGAATCAATTGCAATAGGTATATTTTGTTTGTAATCAGATATTAGACGACGAGCGGTGGTGGAAAACATGTCTGAGGAGCAGTCAGATACTTATTATTATTATTCCTCCAAGTCGATTTCCAGAGATTATCCCGCATCATCAACATCAAGTGAATATAAAATCCCTAACCTTGAACTCAATGGTAACATTATAGCGCTATCCTGGCTTCCATCCTTGCGCAAATACAAAGTGGAGAGCCAGCCGCGGCGTGCAAGTTATTATTATTATTATATCAGATTACAGCGTGTTTACCACTCTCAATCCAATAATATTATTATCCAGAATCTGGATGAATTCAAAACAGCCTGTCAATATCACCCTTTTGGATCCAGACAGACTCCTATAAGCTGTTATTATTATTAGCCCTTTTTGCCCGGGTTCAAAATGTTGTGTCCCAACTCCCAACTCTACTCTACCCAAAAAATAAATGTGACATTTGCACACGCACAATTTCAAACGGGCTTCGCATTATGAAGGCAATTACACTAAACGTGTGGGCAACGTGCGTGGCCCACAGTCCTTCCTTTTAATGGCAAACAACCAAAAAACCTTTCCTAGAGGCGTACGTACGTACGTACACACACTTTCCCCCCACAAAAATCTCCCCTTCCAAAAACTTTCTTCGTGCCTTCAGGAGGAGGGAAAAAGTAACCTGGAGAAAAGTGTTTTTTTTCTTCTCTTTCGTTCATTCAGTTGTCAATACATATTTAGATGGATACTCCAACTTTTTTTTCCTGCTGCTAAACGACGCGGGTTACATGAATGTATGAACATACGTACTTTTTTTTACTCCGTATGTGTCCAATATACACTCCAACTCCAAAATGAAGTCATGGATCACCCAAGACGATAGAGAGAGAGAGAGAGAGAGAGAGAGAGAGAGAGAAAAGTGCAAAAAAAAAAGTTTAACAGGATTTACGGGCTAAAAGTATAGAATATGGAGTGCACTTAAGGAAGACTTTATTTTTAGGAACAAAAAAAAGTTGACTACACCACAAAGTCGTTTTTTTACTGGCTCCACCGCACAAAATCACGTTTCCTTCCTGATCGTGTACGTACGTATAGCGTGGTAGTGGCAAGAGGAGACAGGAGGATAAGTATAAAAACTACTTTTCACTTTGTTAACAACAGAGAAATACTGTAGCCAACATGATAACTTTTTTCCCTCCATCTCTATAACCAACCCTATTGCGTAACCTGTCCAACCAACTACATGTTCTACACACCCGACATATATATGACCTCTCTCTCCTGAAAAAAAGTTATCCTGAAAATAAAAGTTGCTTACTACAACTCCACCACCACCATCACCACCGACAATATTGGTAACATCTGATTTGCTTACGTCGCTACATGTTCAACTAGGGCCAAATCAAAGTTTTTTATTTCATAAAAAGCCTCATTGGTTAGATCCCGTCCGCAGCAGTTTCGAGTCGAAACAAGTCACGACATTTTCTACACAACTTTTTTTCTACAATGACATGTAATTTTTTTTCTTCAGAAATCAAGTAGGAATAAATTCCAAGCATCCTGAGAGAGTGTGCACGTTGGCAAAAATCAAGAAGTTCCCAACTGGCTCTTTTATTTTCGCAGAGGGCTGCGAGTTGAGGCGGCCGAAGGAATAAAGCCCCATGTTTCCCCGAAAATCCCAGAGACCTTCCGTTCGCTATCTCCTTCTCCTCTCCAGATAGTGTAGAAATATGTGTAGCTATTAAGACTCCGGCAAGAAGACAATGGAGCTCAATGACACTACACACACACACATACACACACACATTTTCCGGCACAAAACTGTCGACTTCCCCCGCGCGTTGGTTTGCCAGAGCAGAGAGAGTCAAGAGTTTCTATTTAATCCTCGAGGGGGTTTCCTCACATTTTGTTTCGACTTCAGCAAAAAAAAATATACACAGTTGGATTCTCCAATTTCATACATATTTTTCCACCAGGGGCTGACTGCCTACCTTCAACTGTGCGAGCTGGAAACTATACTACCGTCTGCTTTTCCCAGAGAATATTACAAATTTTTCGCAGAGTGAGCTCAGCCAAAAAAAGAAGAAATTTCTGCACATTTCAGCAATTTTTCTGTGTTCATCCACCGAGATCAGGTCATATCTCATCCCGAATACAGGGACACAGTCCGTGGTGGTATGCATACGAAGGGAAAAATTTATGCTAGAGGGAAACCCCGCACGAATCCCTGATAGGCACACCGTGAAACATATGCGAGCCTGGCTGGCTTGCTGGTGGTGCTCCATTTTCCAAAGAAGAAAAAAAAGTCAACCAACTGGTGCTCCTCGGGTCTTACAAAAACATGGAGTTCTCACAGTTCCAAAACACTGGTACGGTACACATTTTCCCTCCACTCTCTCTCTCTCTCTCTCTCTCTCTCTGATAATGCATTTCAACTCCAATTTTTATGTGGAATGATTTTCCCAATCAAAATTCAAGCGGAAAAGGTCATCCCTCTCTCAAGTGGCTCAACTCATGCATAGACGCCCAGAGTTTACACAAGTTGGAAGGCAGTGTGTAGCTTTTAGGTAGCTTCCTCCCAAAAAATGACAAAGTACACGCTTTTTCTGCTACAACAGCACTTTATGTATCACCACATGAATAAAACAAACCCCATGAGAGCGACAGCTTACACTAGTCAATATATACTACGGACTGACGACAAAAAATATAACATTACACAGCAGAAAATAAAAAAAACGAACCAAGAAGGAAATTTGGATACAAAGCGGTTTGGAGGAAGAATGAGAGAGAATAGGGAAAAAAAGAAGTTGCTGCTGCTATTATTGTACTCTACTGTTTTTTTTTCTTGGCTTTTAATAGGAATCTGGATTAGACATGACATTCGCTGTTTTTTCCTCCATGTTTATTGGATGGGTTGGCAGTTGTCGTTCTCAATGAGATCTATTCCATTGCACATTTATGTTTTGTCACCAGGCGGCGGAGGAGCCAAAAGCACTTTCAAAATCAAGTTAGCCCATACGATACGCATATCTCTCTACTGCCCCGCATTTCCCTCCGAAAAGAAAAAAAAACAGGCAAAACTGCCCTTTTTTTCTCCGCTGTTGGACACACTTATTCCAACAGCATTGGCCATAACATCAAGTATGTATCCAGTCCAAGGAAAACCCAAGAAAAAATGGCTCCGTTTTCTCCATATTGTTCCAGATGGCAGCCCTCAATTGAATGTCCCGTTTTTGTACCCGAAAAAACAAAAAAATAAAAAAATAAAACGTGTCCAACTAGGCAAAGATGTGATTTTTTTGGCAAAAGACTTTTACTTTGCTATATGGTTGGGTTTCATTCAGTTTTGGTGTGTGTTTTGTTTTTGGGAGTGTATTAGTGTATCCCATTTTCCCCTTCCATTCCATATATCCACTAGAGTTTTGCCACCCAATGTTATATTGTCCAAAAAAATGTGTGTGTAGTGTGGAGATACAGATAAAAGGCCTGTCTTCGCGTCATTTCCACATGTGCATTTTTCTGCTACGTGTCACAACTCAGCATTATTAGTTTTCCCTTTCCCCTTTTCCCCACCCTCTCTCCGAAAAAATCTTTTTGTGTAGTTTATTGTGTGGAGTCGTTATCCACAAAATATATGTGCCTTTCATACATTTTGCAAAACGCCACCATGTCATGATGATGATACGGCTGGCTGCTGGTTAGCATTAGGAATCGGATTTCAACAACAGAAATTTAAGACTGGAGAGGAGAGCGCACAAAAAAATACAACTTTTTTCTCTTCTCCTTTTTTTGTGCCCTCGCTCAGATAGCGTAGAGAGAAAGCATTGACTGACTGAGTCAGAGGATTGCTGTTTTTTGTTGTGCGGAGGTTGACGTGTGACGTGACATTTTGCTTGATTGCCTTCTCCATGTTTTTCCTTTTGGGATGGAAGGACCGGGTATATATGGCTCATTGAAAAATGCATAATAATCGTCGGGTCTCTTATACGGTCTGGATGAGGAATAGGGCACCCATTTGAATAGGCTGTCTCTCTGCTCTGCTCTGCCTGTTTTAATATTCATTTGAAATATTCTTGCCCGCCGCTTCAACTGCATGCAGTTGATGTGAGTTATGTTATATGTGACCAACTTTTTCGAGCAAAACTAATAAAAGACATGATTGAAGCCATTTTGTTAAAATTTCAGTGAGGCTCGTTTCTAATTTTCTAATTCTGTCAGAGTCACAGTGTGCGCCAGACCAAACCAGACTTTCTCCGAAAAAAGGAACATTTATTGCAAAATGCAAACACACGACTTTTTTGTTATCAGCAGCACCTAGTTCATTATCCCCAATTCAACTGGTTCATTTATACATGACAGCAGAGCTGCTGTATAGTCAGTCAACTCACAAAAATGTCGCATTTTTTTCCTTTCTTTTTTTCAGAAAAAAAGTTGAATACTTTTTCACAAAAAAATAGAAAAATAAAAAAAAGAAGAAGAAGAATAGGGTAAGCGAGGACATTTTTTTCACTGGAAATCTTTTGTAAGCATCAGTGAACTTTGTGCGACAGCACATTTAACTTTCTACTTTTATCATTCACCCTCCGACCTTGTGAGCCCACATGGGATTTTTTTCCCTGGAATGTGATCTGTATAAGGAGCTTTGTTCATACAAGTCCAATAATATGAGTCAGAAAGATGCATTTATTAAGTTTCCTGGAAAAACCTGAAAAGCGGGGCTATAAGTATCCCTTATTTTAAACACGTGAAAGATGATGGTGGTGGCCGTGGTGGTAAAAGTAAGTGAAAAAATGCAATTTTTAATGCAACACCTTTGATACATTCTACCCCATTACGACTTTGAAGTTATTGCCGAGTCTCAACTTTTGAGCGCAATTAGAGCAAAAATGTTTTTAGGTATTTATATAAAGTGCGGCCTTCCAACTTTTTCAACTTGCTCAAGCTTACAAAAATTGTCATACAAATTTCTTATTTTCTTCAACTTTCCCCTTCACTCAAGGCTCCCCTCCAGAAATGCACTATCAAGATCCTGGCTGCCCATATATCCCTTATCCTGCAGAAGTAGGGGAGACCTACACATTTTCAAAATCTTGCGGTATATCTACGTGAAATATGTGCGTCCGAGTGAATTGGCAATTGGCATAAAAACTAGAAACCTCGCGACCCTCCGTGCACCACCCCTGCACACAATCTCCTCCAATACTATGCGTTTCACTTTTTAAAATATTTTGCTGCGAGCAAAAAACCCCTCATAACTTTCGTTTTTGGGAAAGCTTTTAAACGTAGAAAAAAATAATTAATGCAAGTTTTTCCTTTTTTTATCATNTTTTTTTTTATCATACCAGCTTCTACCACACCATATTCTCGCCGACTTTAAAGTTTTTTTCTTTGGAGCTGCGAGTTAGTTTTTCTCCCAACAAATAACATAGGTTATCTCGTTAACATTTACTTTTGTGGAGGATAAGTTGTTGTTATATACATAGTATGCCCGCATCTAAAACATCCAACGAAACCAACCCAACATTATGCATTACTTCCCATTAGACTCCATTACAATGCAGAGCGTCTTGCAATGGCAACCGGAACAGGAAACTATTTCGCTACTTATCTTTTTTTTCTTCTAAATGCACCCACTCTTCCACTTCCAGCACCAGCTTTCGCTTTCCTCCATCTTCTACTTACTCTTACGAACGAACCAAAAACTTTTTTTTTGTTTTTTGGTCTGCTGCTTGTTTCCTTCCAAAGCAAGAAAAATAATGTTGCGAGCGAAGCTCTTTTCCTCCACCGTGGTCATGGCTCATGGGCATTTCGTATATTTCGGTCGGACTAAAAACCCTACATTTATTTTTTTCTCTCCTCTTTTCCCTGGCTTTTCTAAGCTAAAAAATGTTTGGCAAGTTTATACGCTAAATTACGCGCTTGTTCTATTGATTAACTGAGGAGGGCAAAGGAGGAGGGGAGCAGCAGTTAGCAACTCTAGCTCGGAGGACAACGACTTTCCTTATTTTTGAAGGTCAGTCGAGAGCCGAGAGCCCTTCAAGGCAGTGAAAAACTCTCACAACTTCAAAAACAAAAATGGTTCAAAATCTTTTGCTCCAACAAAAGGGGAAAAAGTTGGACGGGACCATAGTGTTTTTCTGTTCTGTTCTGCTCTGGCGTGTCACGCTCATTTTCCTTCCTTTTCCCCCATAATGTGTGTCCAATTTTGGAAAGCTGCAAACTAAAGTCATCCAACATTTAGCACACTCATCACATTAAATGACACGGAGAAAAAGTGGCTATCCAGTTTCCTTTCCGTATATATAGTTTCACGAGAAGGGGGGACACGTGATGAGGGACAAGAAGGCTGTAGTCATCAGTTTATGTAACTATCCCACAAAGCTTTTCAATTACAATCCCCCCCAAAAAAACTTTTTCTCCTCCTGTCATTACTAGCGAGCCTGTGCAACAAGGCTCTGTTCTTTCTGGTCCTCCTATCGTGTGCCTCAAGTGAGAGTGAGAGAGTCCCATTTTGCTCATGTAAAATTCCCATAACCTTTAAACTCCACTCTCCAGCTTTTTAAGTACCTCTCTCAAGTGTCCTCAATTTTCTGCACATGCACAAAACCCGCCGAGGAGCCCTGGCTATGCAGACATTTTTTGCAGATTGAGAGTGAGAGTCCCATTTTGCTCATGTAAAATTCCCATAACCTTTAAACTCCACTCTCCAGCTTTTTAAGTACCTCTCTCAAGTGTCCTCAATTTTCTGCACATGCACAAACCCCGCCGAGGAGCCCTGGCTATGCAGACATTTTTTGCAGAGTCCATTTTTTGTACAAGATAAAAAAAAAGATGTAATATTTAAGAGGGGCCTATTTCTCCCTCATTTCATTTTCAGTCAGCATTTTTTGCGGTTTTGCAATTTTCGGGATTCCGGAGGCATTGCTTTAAAAGTTGAAGATTAGCCGACAAAATGCCTCCTCTTAGGAAAATCCTCAGCGGGGAGAGAAAAAGGGCTCATTCATGGGATTCCCCTTTTGTTCTCCTCCGGCTCCATAATACCATTTGCCACTTTAAAGCTTACAAGCTCTACAAGAAGGCACGACTACGGCTTCGGAACTGTAAGTACATACATGCGCTCACAAGCACCATCTCATTTCACTTTCATAATCAGCTCAAGCTACAAGAAGAACGAAGAAGAAGGCTCTCCAGGAGAAGAAGAAAAAAGAGTTGTTTTGAGATAGAGTAAATATCCCCACAAGTCACCCAGATAGAAGGCCAATTGACATTGAGAACTGACCATAAAGTACACCAGTGGTGCTTTCTCTCTCTGAGAAAAAAAATATCTGTACACATAACCATCTAGCCTCGTTTTTCGCGATAAGCGATAGCTCTGCCAAAAAGAAAAAATGGACGCGGAAAAAAACGAAACGCACAGTCAATGAACTCCTCGGTCGGCCCTGCCGAAAACTCTGCATTGGTTGGCTTGGCAGGCTGCTGGAGCTGGAGGCACAAAAATGTGACCACAAACACTAAGCCTTTTTGTAGTCGAGCAGTTCGTGTCCCGTCCGCTGATAGCCCCCATTATTATTACTATCATGGACGAGCTTTTGTTGTAGAGTAGGAGTAGTAGTAATGTAGTTACTTAAGTAGTACAGAGAGTTGTTGGAATCTCGGGAGCTTCATTTTTTCCCCGTATCTGCTCCCCCCTTCTTTTTTTGAAAATATACAGTTGTTCAGGCTCCTCCTCCTTTGCCACTGCCTTAAAAATCCTTAGTCACTCTAATCACATAAATTATCTGGGAAAATTGTCTCGTTGACCTAATTTCTCTCATGTGTATGCTCCTAACTGCATCTTTTCTTCCTCCAGAGAGGAGAGAATGTACATATTATGGAGTTCCGCACAAGAGGCACAAGGTTAGTTCTGGAGCACAGCAATCTCTCCCCATCCCCATGATCATCATCATCCTTCCCGATAGGTGCATGCATATAGAGAGCATCCAACAAAATGTAAGCATATGTAGCGCACTCTCCTCGTCTTCTTAACTCTTGGTTACATTACAAAAGTCATTATATGTGGCTTCAACAACATTTTTCTCTAAAAATATAATATATTTAATAGTAAGCTCCACATATGAGCAAGATATACGAAGAGTAAGAGTGGTTTCCCCCCATTCGCGTTGGATGTTGTTGTGTAATCGTAATCGGAGAAGAGGTTGCTCACTTTTGTGTAAGTTGTGTTGTTGTATACTAGTACGTGGAGGAGGATGAGGACGTTTTACGTACGGTTGTGCATGCGAGTAATGTAATAGCATTAGTCACATGACAAAGGAGATCCGAAAATGAGCCCCGGCTATATATATGCTCTCTGGCATCGCATCGTCCTCGTCGTCGTCGTTGTCTATTTCGGTGTGGTGGTGAAAGTGGAAGTGGAGTTAGTGAGCTGACTCGATACACACAAATTTCAGGAGAAATACTATGTAAGTATATACGCGCGTTGTGGGCAGGGCTGTTGGCTCAACTTGCTAAAAGCTTTTTGAACAACAAACGAGCCATCCGAAAAAAGGAATGAGCCTGATGATGATGATCATGATGACGATGATGCTACTTGAATGTTGTGGTGATGTAGATACACATTTCTCTCGGCCCTTGTTCCTCTCGGCAGCTCTCTCCCATTATGCACTTAGCATATTAGATGAACAAGCATTCCGTTTGTGATACAACTTATTTGGTTGTTGTTGTTATGTTGTTGTATTGTAGTGGTGGTGGTGGTAGTAGTAGTGCACCCTGCAACTTCTTCTTCTTTCTACTTCCCTATCCCGACGACGACGACTCTGACTGAAAAGAACAAGAGCGAGCGGCTTCCTAGCTTTCCCAGCAAGATTTACTACAGCCTCGCTGACTTTTACATGGGACGTAAAGAGAGTTGTGAAATAGTGCGCAATTTGTTAAAAAATTTATGGTACTTTGTGCAGCAATTAGTGTTCCGCATAACTCTTGCTGGAGTAAAAAGCTTTTGTCGCGTTGAAGGGTCCTCCTCAGCCTGCCTGCCTGCAAGTGCACTACCTTTCACGACTACACACCATCCACCCCACCCCACCCACCACCCTCCTCCGCTTTCACTTCACAGATGCGTTCCAAACTGGGCTCTCGGAGTCGGTTGCTAGCAACCCGAGAGTTCAAAAACTGTTAATTGAAGCATTCATCATGAAACGGGATTTTCCCCACAAAATACTCCAATTAACCATTGAGGCGTATAAGGGAACTTGACGGGCACGACGATGCTGGTCGTGTGTCCCCTTTTTTGTCAAAGTTTACATTCCAACCTCGAACCACGAACAGCCTGACAAGCTGCCGGGTTTCGCTGTGCTGTGTCAAATGGGAGCCCGAGTTGTTCAATTCGCCAACTATATATATTTCATCAACAAACTTTCCCTTTTTAATGACCCCTTGGAATCATGAAAATACTCTCCAACTGTTCATTCACATGTCACCACACCTCTGCCTCCAACTCAACATAGTCCTCATCACCTCTCCGCAGCTACTGAAAACAGTAGTGCCTAGTGACTCAAACTGTAAATCAAACTTTTTAAGCAAATGAGCTTGTCTATACGCTAATGAAAGTAGGAAAACAGAGGGCAATAATTTTTGTGTGGCTAATTAGTCCCCATTAATCCACCAATTTTGACTTTGCTCTAATATTCTTCCTCGCCCCCAGAGAAACATTGAAAACAGTTGATTTATCACAATTATAACAACTAGGTTCCTTTTTTGTTTTTTATTTTCGGAGAGAGAAGGGAGCTCGGGAAATGTGAATGATGCCCCCTTGATACTTTATTATATTCCATGAAATATCTGCCTGCAAAGTAGAGTTTCATGTTTTCCAACTCGTTTTGTTCCAACAAAACAGTCACCGCTCCAGGGGAGGAAGGGGGTAGTTCTCTCCGGTAAGTAAAATGATGGGCATTGGTGAACAAGCTTCTATTCCATTTGGCAATATATTTCCGCCTGTTGGAGCGCATTCCAACTGATTTCATAACCTCAAACACGATATGATCATATATGATGATGATGAATCCTGGATGACCAGAGTGGGAACACCAGGTTGTAATAATAATTTACACGCAAGTATCAAGTATCTCTCTCCATCACCACTCACACTGGCCACATGGAGCCAGAGAGAGAGAGAGAGAGCTGCTGATGTGGTCGGTTCGTGTCGAAACATCAACAAATTTTATGGCTCCGCTGCGGGTCATCATCATCAACCCGAAAAAAACTCATTCATCTCGCTGCCCATGCATATGAGAAGGGAGGCAGGCAGGCTGTAAATCCATTTTCCCCTTGACTTCCCATATTTTCATTTACTCCCAGCTCTCGCTTATCTAACCCAAGGAAAACCACAAAACTCGAAAAAAAGAGAGAAAAGAGTTTCCCAGGATCCTTTTATGTAATATCCGCTGTTATCATATCATTCACTATTCTCATCATTCCCATCATCATCATTGATTTATACCCCAGGGGAAAAGAGTGTTCTATATCACTCCCGAATAAATCATCATAAATACCCGGATTTGGCACAACAAAACAGTTTTATCAAAAGCACTAACAATTCTTTTTATTAAACTCGCCCAGTGACAGTTGGAAATGGAAATGGGCAACTTTTTGTTTCCCTCGTCGATTGCTTCCAGCGCAAATTGTGATTGATGTTGGGAAATCCACTTCACAAAAGCATGACTTTCAAAGGGATTTTTAAATTTTAACGATTTTTTTCTGATGGGGCATAACGTACGGGGCTTCCTAGTTCCTTATTCCTAGTAATAGGCAATCTCTCAAAACATAGGACTCCCATTTTGAAAAGTTGATGCTAACGACAAAAAATTAAGTTGGTAAGTGGCTTAGCCTCCGCACATTTATTAGTATTCCGCTTAATAGTCTCATTCCACGTCTGCCTCAGTCCAAAAATATTCACAACAAAAACGAGAGGGAGAAAGCTGCGTTACGTGTGTGTGTGCTTGGAGTGGAGGTTTGGGCGCCGAATACGCGTCCTAGACAGACACGTAAAACAATGAAAGGAAATTTCTTGGGATTTTATGCTAAATTTGCGCCATTTAGCAGATAAGAGCTTTTTAGCTTGGTGACTGGAGTGGAGCGCAAAAAAAATCCGGCATAAATTCATCTCTGCGCGAGAGAGCAACGGCCTGACAAACAGCAGAAGATCATGGAGCGACTTACTTTACTTCTCGGGCTCGCTCACTGGAACACATATTTTTGTTGAGTACACGGATATATAATCTTTCCGGATTTCACTCATGTTTACTTACATTCTCCTCCAAATTTCATAAGTTTGAGAACATTGTTTTGCAAAAAAAAAATGAAAAAGTAAAAATGTATAAAGTGGAGTAATGAGCTGGATGGGGAGGAGAAACATTAAGATTTTGCCAAGTTATTCAAAACTTGTGCATAAAATAAGACTATTTCTTCCCTTTCCTGGAATATCCTGCAATTCTATAGCAAGGTTTTCTTTCCTCCTCGTAGTCCGACGAACCCGCACAATTTTTTTCATACCGCGGAGAAACATTTTATCCTAACCAGATTTGAGTTCAATACAAATTCCCAACACTCTATTTTTTCCGAGAAAGGGCGACGCGGCGGTAACATAATGTTAGAGCGTACACAAAGCCCCCAATACAGTGAGTGAGTGAGTGAGTGTTTTGGGATTCAAAGAAATTCAAATAAAGAAGTCCATTTAACACATTTCCGAATATGACGCAATATCCGGTAGCCCGGTTCCAAATTGGGACACCATTCACTTTCAAAAATGCCTCGCGGTTGACATGCTTCCGACGACGAAAGCCATGTCCCTTTTTGAAATGCTGAAAGAAGAAATAATAATGCTGCTGCGTATCAACAACTCAAAGCTCATTACTGGGTAGCGCTGAATGAATTTTTCTTTTTCAAACAAAATCCACAAAAGTCGGGCATTCCGCGAAGACGGGGGAGGAGGAGGGAGCATTCAGAATAAAATAAGTGTTACGAGAAAATGGTGTACTACTTTTCTTCACAATGCTTTCCCATCCGCACCTTCTCCTTTTCGGGGCTCGCTGAAATATGTCATCAAATTACACAGAGATGACATCAACGATGAAAAGAATTGCAAAAAGCAACAATCTACTTTACTTTAATGTTTATAGCGCTGTGTGTAGGTACGATAATCAGAGTAGAGCTCTTTTCAACCAGGCATACACACTCCCCGTTCGTTCGTTCCTTCTTCCTTATTTTTTCTTTTAGCCCTTCCAGAGTAGAGTCCCAAATTCTCATGGACCATGAAGCATGTGGGCACAGGAATGAGCATAAAAGGCATGTACATTTTACTGGCTCACAATTCCATAAAAATTATGTATTGAGTCAGGTAGCTGGAAAATGTTTTCACATTTTCTTTTCACACAAAAAAAATATCGTAGAGTCCTTTTTCCTTTCAAGTAAACGTTTCTCTCCTGGATGGAGTATGAATGAGAGTCACATATTTTCTTCTCTCGAGTTGTTTGGAACTCTATAAAGAGAAAAAGTGTTTTCTCAAATGTAAAAATAATCCAAACATGGACGACGGACTAGAAAGCTCCTTCTTATTATATGCACATTATATATATACAGAGTATATATCAATATATGGATGGAGGCGAAAATATACACGTCACCAAAAAGTTGAACCCCTTTTTTACTCGGACACGCTGCTGCGCCCTATTTCCGTCCTTCTCACCCAAAACAAGTTAGTTTGACTCCAAGAAAAAATACAAACATTTTCTAAAAAAAATATATATCCTAGTAATTTTTGTAAGCTAAAGTTGAAATGAGATTCATGAGCTTTCGCCTTCCCCCTATTTTTCCTGTTTTCTCCTTTTGGACAGTCAATTCAAGTAAATTTAATGTGTCTCCAAAGATATTTGATAAAGTCTGCAAATTTTGCCGGAGCAGAAACGAGTTTTTGAAGGGGAACAGAAGAAGAGAAGAGAAGAAAACTTAAAGAGAGTCGGTCAAACTTTTTTTATCCCTTTCATTTCTTCTTCTCCTTTTTTCTTGTTGGGGTTCCATTGTTAATCTCGACGACAATTCTGAGGGAGAGGAGGCCAAAGCACATATGCAATAGTTGAAAAAATGTGCAGAGGAGAATACACAACTTTTTTGTGGGGGGAGAGAAAAAAAAACAAAAAAACTTTTTTCCATTGGGGAAGTGCAGAAAAAGGGACAAAGTAGCCGAGATGGACCACCACCACCACCATGTCACCGAAAAAGAGGAGCTGGTGACTTTTGCCCATTGTGCATGTCTCTCTCTCTCGTGTTCACGTTGGACAAGTATTTTCAATACTGTTTCACCCGGGGATCCCACCCGGCCAGATTCTGAAGGGAATATTGAAGCCCCGTGTGTACTGCGTCCCGGTATCGGGAGCAACGACGGACAATCAGAAAAAGTTTTTCTGTCGCCGCAAGGATGCACTCTGGAACAACAACCTTTCCTTCCAACCATGGATATCCATCCTTTCCAACCTTTCATAGATATTCCATATCTATGTGAATCTATTTCTATCTCATTGGAAAAGTCATCCAAGTGGTACGTAAGAGTGGCGATATATATGTATATTTTTTGCTTCCGAATGATAATATGGACAAAGTTGGGACAATCCATTTTCCTAACCGTCTCCCACTCTCTCACACACATTCTCATCCACTCACAAAGATTCCACTAACACTTTTAGTCTCCTTTCGTTCATCTCCTTTCAGCTCGTGCCAGCAAACTGGAGGGAGAAAGAAAAAAGTAGACTATCCTCCTTTCTCTATTGCATCCAGCCTGGAATGGCTACTACTCCCATCTAACATGTTCCTATAACTTATCGCAAATGGGAAAAGATAATATGAAGAGTGAGAGAGCTGGGAAGGAGCTCAGTACGCCGCTGCTCCGTATCACCGCATCTCCTTTTTCTTTTGTGTACATTATGCAATGTTGGTATTGCTCTTGCTATCTTATTTAAGTGAGCCATGAACTCTGGAAAATGACAACATCTCCATAATATAGTGTACATGTGTGCACTGCTCAAAATACTCGTCAATTTCTATGCTTCACTCGTCTACTCTGCTGCTCCACAGCATTTTCTTATTCCTCGGGTGGGTGTGGAGGTGGTGGTGGTGCTGCTGCTACTGCCATTTCGAAGGGAGCCAGTTGGTGTACTTATTCATCTAAAAAAATGTATTGCATTATTCTGCATTCCCGTGTGCCACCTCCACTCTCTCCATACATGTTAGTGTCCCATTAAACCCCGAATTTGTCGTTTACTTCGACGGCAAAACTCCCTCGGGATCTTAGTTTGCAGAAAAGAATAACAGAACAGAGAGGATCCGCGGGAGTGGCGGTGGTGGGGTTTTTGGGGACGGTGAGTGAGGTGGTGTCCCAGAAAAAAAAATACGAACGATGCAAATAACCTGAATAAAAATCGTTCCCCCCTTCTCGCATTCCTTCCAGTTGTGGCTCCCCAGCTTTTTTTCCAGAGTTCCACCTCCTCCTGGTTGGCGGAAATAAAAGGAAGCAGGGAAAAGAGAAAAGACACATGTCCCTTGTCAAGGGGAAAATGGGACAAGTAGTAGGCTTCCCATCTCCTCTCCTCGGTACAAAAATCGCCTTATTCCTTTCATAAACTTTTATATCATCCTCCCTCCATCTCCCACAGTAGTAAGTTCCCTCCCGCTCCCATCCACATCCACCTTCTCTTTTATTGTGGGTAACAAAGCAAAAAAGTCAAATGTGTAGTTGAGCATCAAACCGGAGGCATTATACCACTTTATAGACCATCTCCAACTTCTCCAACAGCAACTCTGTTTTCATAATACTAATGCCATCTCAGAACCCATCGTCAAAGACATTCGTTCCAGTCATTCTGGGGAACAAGTGCAATCTGAAACGGAGGTGGAGGATATATACATATATATACGTATAGGTCGTATTATGTAGGTCGTTTAGCTCATCCTCCTCGAAACTGTACCCCCTCCTCAATTCCTTCCTTTCCTATGAATGATCAAAGTTTTAAATTGAGATTTGTTTCCAGCCGAGAAAAAAAAGTGGATACTCTTTTTTCACATGTTTTTCGTCATTCGTCCTTTCCTCGATTTTTTTAGTGAGTGAGCACAACGAGATATTTTTTGAAGGTCGGATCACATCGGAAGAAGGAAAGACTGAATGAGATGAAAATGGAGCTCCTTTTTCTCATGTTTGATGTTAATATGCATACCTGCCCGAGAAAACGGAAAGGATGTGATAAACAACGACGCAGACACTGGCTGGCGTCGTGGCGGGCGGCTATATGGCTGTTGGCTGTTGTATTGCGAGTTAGTCAACTGTGAGTGAGCCATGCCGTGTGCTGTGACAGGTTTAGGCGGAGGCGTGTGTACGTAACGTACACCACCACCACCACTGTCGAGAAGGAAAATGCTTTTTAAAATATTGAGGAAAAAAATTAGGTTTCTAGTTTCAACCTTGGCTTTGGCTGGTGAAAGAGTTTTGATATGGAGTCCCGTCGTGAAGACACGGTACGGGAGACAGGAAAGTAATCAGGAAATGCCAAAAAGAAGAGAGAAAAAAAATCCTACAAAGATATGTATATGAAATGAACCATTTTGAAGGCAACATGATTTTCTGCTCATCAAAATTAATGTATGAAATACGATCAAATAATTCATCATCTACATTCAGTTTAGATCAGGAACATAATATCTAAGTATGTAGACACCTGTTTGGATTGAGTGACACACATTTTTCGTTAATTCCAAAAATGTCCTTCGGAGACAGGTACACACACACAGTTTGGGGATCAAAACGAAAAAATATATATGATTGCAGCCTCAAAATAAAATATTGTAGTCAAGTCACATATCGAGTTAGCATTGGAAATCCCATATTTTTCCTCTTCTTTTACATTACGCTCCTCCGACTTGGTTCAGCAGTTTTAGCTCCCGGAAAATGTGCATGATTCATATTGCCAACCTTTGCAATATGCTGTGGTCTGTAGACACCTGTTTGGATTGAGTGACACACATTTTTCGTTAATTCCAAAAATGTCCTTCGGAGACAGGTACACACACACAGTTTGAGGATCAAAACGAAAAAATATATATGATTGCAGCCTAAAATAAAATATTGTAGTCAAGTCACATGTCGAGTTAGCATTGGAAATCCCATTTTTTCCCTCTTCTTTTACATTACGCTCCTCCGACTTGGTTCAGCAGTTTTAGCTCCCGGAAAATGTGCATGATTCATATTGCCAACCTTTGCAATATGCTGTGGTCACGGGCGCTTGCTTCACCATACCATCAGTGTTTAGTTGCGTGAGGAGAGAGAGAGAAAAAATCTGAAATGCGTGTATCCTCGTGAAGACCAAATATCCCTGGAGTAATTGTCTTCATGCATGACACAACTGGAAAAAGGGGTTTCCCTTCCCTTGGCAAAAAAAAACTAAAAAAAATATATAAGGCTAGTGAAAAAAAGAAGAGAAAAAGAACTTTTTTTTTTGTGTCTTGGGAATCCACACAGACCTCTTTTGTAGGTAGAGTCTAGGTAATATTGTTCGACACAGAGTGTAGTTTTGAGATTAACAAAGTTGACTTTTGTATTCTCCTTGTGTTCTTCTCCTCCCTTCCTTCGAAGCACACTCTGACAGGTTTCCTTCATTTTCTGCATAATGTGGTACAACTGTCGGGAGCATGCATACAAATGCTTTTACCTTTACCTTCAGCCAATGGATTTTCTCACGGGCGATGCGATGGCAGCGGAGCCCCAAACTCCAAACCACCTCCAACAAACCACAGAGTAGTGAAAGCTGACTTTGAAGTGCAGTAGACTGGAGTGATCCACCCTGGATCCACTTTGAAATCACTAGACTATACTCCTTTTCCAATACCAATCTTCTTTCTTGCTCTCTCAACTCAGCTCAGCTCTCTCAGACAAGAGGGAAAAGTGCAAAACAAAAAAAAAACCCAAATTGTCTGCGCTTCACTTCAAATCATTTCCTTTTTCCGAACCCTTTTGTGTTTCACAAGATGAAAATGTGCTATTTTTGTATTCCTCTTATAAAAAAAGGTAGCTAGCAAGCAAGAACCTATTGTATCTAAATTTCGATCTAGCGTTTCCTCTCAAAGCATATATATAAACTCTTGTAGTCTCCTGCTTCCCTCCCAAATTCCTCCTACAAGGAAGACTGAGACTGACTATCCCAAATTGAACTTTTTTTCTCTTTGGAACTAACCCGAGCCCGCCACAGTCAACAAGACATACAATGAGATCTTCTTCTTCTTCTCCTTCTTCTTATGTATGAGCACACCAAGCACACCCTTTGGCTCATCCTTTTAATCCTGGCCAGCGAAAATTGGAAAGGGAAACTATAGCATCGATTTAAAAAAAAAAGCCAAAACAACCAACTTTTCCCCGTTTGGCGAACCAACAAATTCGGAGAAATTCATTCAGAGTTATTGGTGATGAAGAGAGGCGTAATTGGGCGAGATGGGATGTGGTTAGTGGAGTACACAAAAGAAGCCTACTAATGTACTTTTCTCTATTAGCGGATTGCAGTGAAAAAAAAGTTTTTATCTTGTGGGCCAAACTTTGCACAAATTTGTAAATGGAACCAAATCAACTTTATTTGCTTTTGTGGATGATGCGGATGCAGCCCAAGATCAATGAACCGGGAAGGATTAGTCTTGGAGCGAAAGGGAAAAAAGAAGAAAAAATTCCTCTGAAACCAAACAAAACTTATTGCACACTTTCTCATCTACACACAGCACAGCTCACTTCAGTTTTCAGTTATAAGTAAACAGGTTGATTGAGCTGGTGCGGTTATACATACCCGGACACGGATGTCACAGGGGGAGCCCAGCCCGCTTTCTTTTGTGTACATATAATTGATTCGAGATTTCGAAATCAAGTTTCCCATTTCACCACCACCACACTACTACCACTATCGATTACATTTCCACTTTGATTCTCAACCGGAATAATATCCCCTTCCTTTTGATGGGCCAACCCAACCAACTATCCCTATACCTTCATGTACGTACGAACCCTTTTTTGTTCCACCATCGACCATCAACTCCATTTATTTGTCTGTAAAATATTGGATCAAAACTGAGAGCCCGTCTTGAATCAATGCCTTATATTCCTCCAGAGAAACATGTAGCGAGTGATACATTGCAAACACAAACTATTCTCCTTTTGCATTCCCCCATATTTGTCATACAGAGCCAGCCAGCCAAGCAGTTACACACATTACCAAAGTACATCACATTTTCTTTTTATATATTTCTTTCTTGTTTCATCCTCCAAAAATATTTGGTCCTTGGGCTGAATTGCAATTCCATTCCTTCCTATTCGGTTCGGTTGTTGGATTCCACTACTATTTTTGGAGGGAGTTGAGTTGGGATGTGAGAAGTGAAGCTCCACATTTTTCGCCGAAAAAATACTTTTCTCGTTTTCCACCAAATACGGATGGGTCCCCCGACGATGACAAGGAAGTAGTTAGTACCTCGCTAAGTACCACTCAGAGACTACTCCTGACAGGAAAGTAGTGGTGCTTGGTCGGCCTATATGGAAAGTATCCATTTTTTCCCTCCCTGATTCCCATCTTATTTACCTATTGCTTTCTGGTTTCTCCACACACTTTTTTGTTTCCTGTTGGCTCACACTCAATGTGTACGCGTACTACCTATGTGTGAAGTGTACACTCTTAAAACCGGGGAACGAAAGCTATAAAGGAGTTGTGTGTTGATAGAACGTGTAGTAATATTATCCAATATCCACCCACCGTCTCGTCGTCTCCCTACCCAACCCTGCCGCACTGAAAAATAAAGTGTATCCATCCAACGATCCAACCCCACCACCACCACCAACCCAACGGGTCGTCGTAACCCGAGAAGGACCACGACGGATGATGATATTAGTATTGCTTCCCTATTTTCAGGAAACGATACTCTTCCAATTACGAGTCAAGAAGGTACCAAAAAGGCAATGCAATTATAGGGGGAAAGTGTTACCTATTACATTTATACACTCCTCCATCCAGAACGAGAGCGGCGGTAGTGAGGGAGCAGGCACAAAAGTAATAATAATATTGTCTTGGAGGGGACCAAAACAACCTCCCTTTTTCATATGGACTAGTCAACTCCCGTTACTCCCAAGAGTGCGTGTAATATCGCAAAAAAGTAGTGTGAAATGGGTTCGTGGAGTACTTGTTTCCATTGGAGGTATCCATGCTCTCTCTCTCTCTCGCTGTCGCCTATTCGAGTCTCCGTCATCTTTTGCACAACCCTGCCTGCCTGCCTCCTGCGTAGTTCATGGTGGATGTTGGATTGGAAGTAATAATCGTATTGTTGGAAATGCACACGTCATTTCATTTCCTCCAGGCATCCCAACTCTCAAAACCCATGTCGCTCAAAATAAAAAGCCATGGATGGTAATTTTTTCTTTCTTTCTTTCTTTCCTTCCTTTTTTTCGTTCGGAGAGGAGAACGGAGGGGGATACGCGTGGAGTGCAACCCGAATTCCAGATTAGGTCACTTCCACTCAAGTCAGGTGGAATCCACTAAACAACAATTACACATTTCCAAAAAAAAATTCTAATTTCACAAAAGAAAAAAGGCGGCATTATGCTCGCTATAAAAAAAGTGGCGGCGGCGGGGTGGGGAATACTATATCCACAAAGTGTTATTGGAGGTGCAGCTGCATGCAGTACAAAAAGAGCTTGCCATTCAGAGCAAAGACGTTGGTTAAGTTAACTCTAACGTTTATGTCCCCTTTCCCATAACTTATGGATGTAGGACAGTGTAGTGCTGCAAGCTGTGTTCAATTGCAGCTCGTATCAGCGACATCCCATCACATTATAGAAAATCGACCCTACAGGCGCCCCGAGGCCACCCAAAAAACCTCCATCGTTCCTTCTTACGTATACGAACACGGAACCGAGCTCTCTCAACTCAACCTCAAATTACGTGCCCTACAAAAGAAAGACTGCTATTTTTTTAAGAAAATAAGAATATCCACTTTTATCCCTTTTATTAGGCACGATGCACACTGGATCAGCCTCTACCTCACATTATCAAAGTTGGTCACAAAAATTGTATTATATTATCGGATCGGGCGGCGGGGGAAAAGTATGCCCATACGCAAAACTATTTGTACAACCGATTTCCTTCTGTCTCGAACAAAAAATATAATATAGGTACATTTTTATTGCAGTTGATACCATAACCCAACTCTCTATCTCTACTTCCCAACTACATATTATTATTATATATTTCGTTTTATATCCCAAAGTTGATTTTGCCCATCTCGACCGATATAATTCGAGAAGTAAAAAAAAGTCGAAAAAAAACCGTCGTTTATTTGTGGGTATATAAGCAATAGGGAAAGCGTATATAGCTGGCATATATGTATTATTGAGCCTTCATATTATTATATCCTTTTTTTACTTCTCTATCTCCTTGCTATTTTTTTGCAAATGGCAACCTCTTTGAAATGGGAGTGTATAGAAAGTGTATAGTATCCAGAGAGAGAGAGAGAGAGAGGGTAAAGTGACGCATGAGAAAGTGGTGGGGGTATTTTCAGAAGGAAAAAAAAAGTCGTAAAAATGTCTAGAGCAATCGTCGATAAGTAAAGGGAAGCTGGACCGTGACGGTTGGGCTATGCCTACAAGCTTGAAATACTTTACAACCTACTTTTTACCACTCTGACAGCTGTAGTTAGTATTAGTAGGGGAAAAAAAGAAAGGGAAAAAGATCAAGAAAAAAAAGTTTGTTATTTAAGTAGTAGAGCTACACACACACACGTTTGCGTGATCTTTAGTAAGAGAAGACATGCAAGTATGTATGTAGTCGGTCAGATAAACTTTTTCTTTTCCTTTTTGTCTTGAGATAATTCTCAAACAAACTGGTCTTCTTCTCCTCTTTCTTATATTATCCTTATATCATCGTTTTTTGCAGGTATATTCCATTTATATTATTGTAAAATATGGGAGAGCGGAGGAGGTTTTGTATATAGTTGCATAATTCCGGTGTAAATATTGGGAGACAAGTAGGCACTCGTGTTATCTTGGCCCCAGCAATATTTCAGCGCGGAGAGTGCCACTGAACAAAAACATGCAAAGAAAGAAAGAGGAAGAAAAAATGGGTTGAAGGGAGTCCAGAGAGGAGCAGGCGGATACACAGGAGAAAGAAGAAGAAGAAGCTTATAGATATATAAGTATATTGGTTGAGAGAACTCTCTGAGGTTTTCCTTCTTTTTTGTGGGGCAAGTGACCAAAAAGGGAAAGAGGAGGCAGGGAAAGCTTTTCACAGAGTTACTTAACTTCTCTCCAAGAAGAAGAAGAACAAGAACAAGAAGACAAGGAGGAGTATAAAGTCAACGGTGGTGGCCTGGTGGTGGTGGTTTAGAAGAGGAAGAAGAGAGGAGCGAGCGAGCCTAGTGAAATGAAAACTCAGTCAAGTTTTAATATCAAACCAAGATAAGCGGAAGAGCCGGTGGGCGTGGAACCAAAAAACGCGAAAAGGAACTTGGCTCTTCTTCACCAACTCAGCGGAGCTGAACCCTTGGACCAAAACACTGAACACTGTCTCCACCGCACTACTTATATCCCTATATCATTTCAATATACTCGAGAGAGAGAGAGAGAGGGAAAAAATATGAGAAAGTTGTGAAAAGAGGACACATCTGGTTGCGGTGTTAGTGGCAGGAGGAACCCAGCACCGAGAAAATCGCGCACAAAACCTTACCGTTTTTCAGCAGACTAATATGTCAGCTGACTTGACCCATTTGGACTGGAATTAAAAGTGGGGGAAAAAGTTATATAATTTTAGGGGACACCGTGTGTGTGATGCTCAAGCGACTCTCCTCCAGTCTGCCTGCCCGCCGAGTTGGAGGAGGACAAGGAGAAAAGCTGCATAATAAGCCAATTTCCAATGCCCTTTTGAGATATTAGAGAAAGCAGCAGGAGGGCTTCATAGAAAAAAAACCCGAACCGGGTGGACAGTCCAAAAGGAAGAAGAAAAAAGAACTGATCCAGATGGAACTTTAGAATCAAGTCAGTCATGCGAGTGTTTGCCAAAATATAAATCTTGCTTGGTGCCACTTGCCGCAAAAAATAAGTCGCTTCCCACGCCATTTACTGCCGCCGAAATCGCTCTACGGAATTGTCCAAGGTCACCACCAAGTCCACTTTTCCTCTGATGGAAATCCACTCTTTTCAATTTTCTCCGAGGAATTGTGTGCTCACTCACTCGGTCGAGCCCAGCTTATTTACAAAATGGAGGTGACCTCCAGCCAGACAAAAAAACTGGAGGTATGAGCATCCGATTGTGTGGTCCCTCCTCAACTAAAAGTTTTTACACACAAATCCGGTCTGACGACCTTTCAACCCAACTGGGTCAGTCATATGTCACTCGAGGAAAACTATATTTTGTCTTGGAAAAGTCCAATTAGACAAAACTTTGTTGAAACTCTCGCAATTTGCTCTTCCCGAGCCCATTCAAATAAATAAAGGACAAAACTGCCCTCCTTCCTGTTTGCTGCGTTTACCTTTTCTTTGATTCTGCTCATCCAGATTATGAGCAGGGCGTAACCTAATATTATTGTCCCACAAATTACCCCAAAACTAATACAAAAGGGGGGAGTGGCCAAGTTGTGAACAGGACTCGAAATAATAATAATAATAATAATAATGATAATAATACTGTTGAACTGTTGGAAATTTTCGCAAACTTTATCTCCCATTTAGCATGGGTGAGCCTGGGGGAAAGGAGCACCGGAAAAAGGAGGAAATATACATATATTCCACACAATTTAAGAGTGAGAATTTATCCCGGCCGGCCCTACTTTTGTTTGTGTGTGTGGTGGTGGCCATCGGCGGACATTTAAAGTGAGAAAGTCCCTTTCAGAAACATGCATGCATGACTAGCAATTTACGGCTTTTTGTCCTCCGCTCTACTAAAATAATCCCTCCAAGGTTCCTCCACGAAATAAATATATTTTTTTCTCCCTTTTTCGGTTTACTTACTAAACAAACAAGAGATAGTGCTCTCCGGCTTCCTCTCCACATTTCATCCGACTACTCCACCACTTTCACTTTCTTCCAATAAAATATTATGAAATAATACCTTCCCCCAGTGGCTCTTCTTACCTACATTTTCCACCAAAAATTACCCTGGAACTGGAACCACAACCGCGCGGTAACGACGACCCGCCTGCCGTGCCGTACACTACATATCTCTAGTTCTAGCTGTTCCTCCGTATACATATTCCACCGGAGAAACACACACCGGGATACATAAAACATGACTTATTGGCTAGGCCACCACACACACTAACAACCAGTCGCTCGCTGCCGGACTTTGTTTTTTTTTCTCTGAAAGGATAATAAAAAGCATTTGAGTCACGACTCTCCCGTTCTGGGAAAACCGACCAACTCCCCGTTTCATTACCCTTTAGTCAAAAGAAAAGAGGACGGTGGTGGTGGCGGCGGCGGTGCATTCTTGCAAAATAAAATGTGGCCACGAACACAATAGACCATTGTCTCGGAACACAAGAGAGAGAGGAGGAAAAAGAATGCACCACCACCGCACCGCATATTTTTCAGCAGCCCCGCCGTTGCATGCATCTGCACATGCACCGCTCTTTCTTTCTTTCTTAAAATCTTCAATTTTACCCTTTCTTTTAATTGTATTATTCAGCTCCCACGTTGTCTAATTTCCCTGGCCTACTTTCCTCCCAGGCTTCGCTTCTCTCCTCCCTCCCTGCACTCCTCCTTGTATTGTTATTAGCCTTTCGGCTTTTAAATCATTTGAATAAAGGGGGAATAAATTGTTTGTTGGAAGGAGAGAAAGGGAATGTTTTTGAGAAGTGCATATAATATCTATGTGTGTAGCATTAGCCAACATCAAAGGGAAACCCGTGACGGAGGGAATTGAGCTGGTGCAAGGGATACCATGAGGAAATCCTATCAAAGCGCGGAGAGCTTTCAGTCCTTTTGTCTTTTGACATTTATCTCAGAGAAGTGGAAGAAATTTGAAGGACAACCCTGCCTCTGCCCTTTTGTCGAGGTGAGATCAAACACGGCTCCGCTCCGTCATACGTGTAATGCGTAATGGAACAAAAGGTATGCAAATTGGTGTATGCCATATTACATTTAATTGGGAAATGGTGAAAGAATCACGTTTTTTGGTCCTTTGAGTCGAGTACACAAAAAGAAACCTCAACAAAGGGAATGACACACAATGTGATGAGGTTAATGAGCCCACCTTGTTAGTCCAAATATATATAACTAAAACTTGATTTCCTCCAAAGTAATCCGACTGACTGATGTGACTGTGAGTAGAGTAGAGTTTCCATTCTGGATGAAGTAGGGCTGTAATATAGGACTCTCTTTTGTTGTGTGAAAGTACCTATAGTTGCCTAATCATCAGACCTCTTTTCCTCGCTCCCTTCCTCTCCTCTCTCGTTTAATCCACTCAACTCTCGCACAGTCAATTCCTCCTGCTTCGACTTTCCAGCCACGTGCTCACTGTTATTAACCACTTGGAGCTACAACACAGTCAACCTTCTTCTTGGGATTGCAACTTTCTCAAGATGGATTGAATTAAGAGTGCGAAAGAAGATTATGTCGGGAGGTTGATAGTTGACTGCTCCTGTCTCTACAAAACTGTGATGCAGCTTCCTTTCGTGTGTCTCCACTCCATTTTCCCCCTCTCCTCTCTCTCTCTCGATCTAATCAATTCCGTGGAATCCCGTCAGAGTGGAAAACTCTTGTGCATTTCATCCCAAAAACTTTCTTCTTTTTTCCAGGAGAGGCTTTTCTCCTCCTCTTTGAAAGTTAAATAAGACTTGCATAATATTTCGCCAGAGAGAGAGGGAGAGAGAGAACATCAAGGGGAACGGATTTTTTACGGCTCTAATGGATACAATTGAGATGAGAGGAATGCCAATCTTTGGGCATAAAAGGGAAAAGAAAGTACGGACGGATGCGTGTGAAGGACAAGGAGGACAAGGTGCTACAACACAAGATTTTATCTTCGTTTGCAATTACACACAACACGTTTCAATTTAATTAAGTGAGGCACTTCACCATTACGTTATACGTTACGACGTATCGCCAATGACGGTAAGTAAGCAGGCGGGATCGTGGCACACTCTTCTGCCTCCGAAATGTGGAGGAAAGGAGGAGGAAGAAGACGGGAGTGATGTGATGTGATGAGTACATCGATCGAAAGGAAAGTGGATGAGGACTACGATGGGTCTGTCGCTCGCTTCAAATTAAGTGCAAGCAGCACAAAATCATTTCAATCAGGATGAAATGAGTGTCGACGTCGTCGTCGTCGCCGCCGTCGGCTTCTCCTCAAAAGGAACCTAGCTTTTAATTTATTTAGTCTTGATTTGAGTAGGAGATCAGATAATGAGGATGGCAGTGGGGGAAATGGGAGCTAAGGAGTCGGGATCAATATCAATTAGCATAATGTGAGTTGCCAGACTCTGTCAACCCGGCTGTTAACCTAACCTAAACCACTCCGCCGTTCCTTTTGGGAGAATTAAATGAGGAATGAATTATATGAGCAGAGCAGAAGAGGAGGCAGTTAAACGTAACGTGATTCAGGGAGACGGAACACGAAGGTGGAAAAAAAATGGTGCGCAGTTGGAGGCGGATGGCCCGAGACCTATCCATATCGTGGAGGCATTTGAGTGACATGATGCATGCACAACTCGATGTCGTCCGCTTGCTCAATTTCATTTATCCAAAAGAGTCGAGTGGACGGAGGGTTTGTGCACTGGAGGGAAAAGTGGAACGAGAAAAATGGCTGCGGCATATGAGGAGGAGGATGAATGTGAGATTTCACAGGTGACTTGTTGACCACAGGTCAAATATTAGCTTCCCTCCATTCCCTCCATCTGGCTGTCTGTAGTCCAGACGGTGATATACATATCTGAGCAAAAAAAGTGTGTCCCTGTTCCCAGAAAATTGGAAGACTTACTGGCCAACTTTTTCCGCCTTGTCTTTTCTGTTTACTCAAGAGCCCACACAGGCTGCTCGTCCTCGATATTTGATTTTTTTTTCGTTCGAAGGTTGTCCTCATTCAAAATTGCTTTTGTCTGTGAAAGCCGAAAGCCTACTATGAGCTCCTCCAAATGTACCTGTTCGACATGGAACAAGGGAAAGCGCCGCCGGGGGCCTATATGGTAAAGCATAAATAATGCGGCCAAGCACTCACTCGCTCACTCTAGTTCATTTCACTCCTCAAAGTCATCCATGTCACAGGCTGCCAGAGCCAAACCATGCACACATTCTCGGGGAAAATCAGACGAAAGTCTATTGTAAACAATGGGTTGAGTAGCCCTTAAGCCTTTAATTACATTTGCGCTTATGAGCTTTTCAAAATGATTCAATTCCGCATTCCCTTTTCCTTCTGGAAACCTTCAGCTCCTTTTACTCCTTTTCAGCTCCCACGTTTCCAATGTTTCACTCGCTCGCTGGAGCGAAAAGTCGTGCTCGTCGGAAGTGGAGTATATAGAGAAGAAGTAGAATATTATTATGTGCTGCTACGTGAGGAAACGTTTTTGCATGTTCCAATGTTCCCTTTTGCTGCTGCAACTCTTTTGCAAACATGTTTTGTTGAAGAAAACATTGCTAATACCCCAAAGCCGATATTGATCTAAGGATACATTTAATCAATTAAAGCACTTGTCCCGCCAGGAGCATAATATAAGGCCAATATAATTCCATTTTGGAAGTCAACTCTCCCTTTTTCACTTCACTCCATTCGCTATTCGCTATGCTGTTGGGCGACGTGTAATTAGATTTTCCATTTCTCAGAATCGCTAATCAAAAAGGTAACGCACAAAACGAAACGATGCATGTGCCGTGTAGGATAGGATAGAATAGGAGAAAACGCCGTCGTATTAGCATACATCTGATCTAAAAAGTCGAGTGTCTCTTTTGGTTCGATGCTCTTCTTATATACGTATTTTCCCCGTTTTTCTTCACGCGACTATTTTTTTTTTCATTTCCATCTCCAGATTGGTGTGCGATATAGCTATCCTGGGGGAAAATTTTCACCCAGTGAGAATCCCATCACTCGTAAATGTCATTATAATTACGGAATAAATACTCTCGAAGCGAAATTCACCAGTCCAACTTTGCTCGTTAGTTTTTTTGCCATTCAAAATTTCTCGCAGAGAGCTACTATCTGCTTGTAGCTGACAGAAGAGAGCATTCCAAAAAAAAACGGATTACGACTAAAATATCCATTTTGTGAGCCTTCCGAAGAATCTTCTCAAACCCGATTAAAAAGGGAAAGTCGTCGTCGTCGTCGGCAGTTGGCATGAAAGGTGTAGACCAGTTGCCATCTTTTTTTCTTAACACAAACACAACCTAAAGCTCTCTCTCTCTATATCTCTATTCTATTCTATTCGACGACAACAAAACGGCAAAAATTTCATTTTCCCATTTTTATTTCCTTTATCATTTTTCTCAGTCGGAAAAACTAGTTTTAATCCATATTGTGTTGTGGAAGTGCTGAAGAACTAGTGCGTGCTGGAGCTGAATGCCTCTCTATGCAGCCATGTGGATATATATATATAAAGGCATGATTTTTTTCTCCCAAAGTCGCAGCCTCTTCTTTCCCAACAACAGCAACTTTTCTCCCAGCCAGCCAGTTTCTTGTGAATGGGGCAATTTTATGTTGAAAGTTTTTTTTTCTGAAAAAATTGTGAGAGATCCGGGACGAAGAGGACGGAGAATGTATATGCATATTTTTTCCCCGACAAAAGGGGACGATATATAAGCATTCCTATAATCTGGCTAACAACAGGGCTCTTACTTTATTTATCAACTTTTCTGGGCATTGTGCGTAGCCGGCATAAACACATAATATGGGAATGTCGGCAAGTCAAGTCGTAAAATGTAATTTGAGCTGAAAACTTTTTTTTCTTCTTCTTTGGGATATTACCGGAGTATAAGGACTATATACGTTTTTATAAGCATGTACATTGTTGACAATGAGTAGGGATTAGGAAATTATTATGCAAAAGCGGCCAAATGGGAAAAGACTGACTTTGACTTTTTTTCCTTTCCTCTCCTCTCTCTTCGGCTTCTTCCTTTTTTAAGGGCACATGACTTACGCTTGAACTTCCTTTGAATTACTTTTCACTTCTTCGTTTTTTTTTTCCTGGAAGGAACAGCAGCTTTTTTCGTCGCTTTTGCGTGTGTCACTCTTTTCAAGGAAGCAATTTGGAGTTTACTCAATGAGCCACATATGGGAATATACAAAAACTCATCACTTTATTATCCTCATTTTATTCCGGAGGCAGCTGTGCTACTGGAATGGAACAGTTGCCCTACATGTTTTTTCCAGATTTGTTAAGTGCCCCACCATCACCACCACCACCACCACGTGTACATGGACGGTAGCAGGATAATGATTACCTGGAATTCATTATATAACCTGGAGCATATTCGTTCGTATACAGGCTGAAAGTTTTTTGAAGACTTTTTTTTCTCCCTGGAATCCCTTTCAAATCTGCCAATTGCCTGGACAAGTATATTTATTGCTCTACAACCCTCCACCTTTTTTGCAAATATATATATACAGCCTTTCAAAACGTCACTCACTTTTGTCCATCACTTTTATTGCCAGCAATACTTGGCATGATTAAACGTCAATTACATCCCACCCACCACCACCACCTTCCCCAGACACTTTTTTGAGCCCTTTTTGCTTTTAGATTAAAACTCGAAAGAGAATTAAAAAAATCCCCAACTTTGCGTCAAAGGGACCGCATCTTTTTTTTT
>JAANSN010000923.1:0-42252 GCA_036850665.1 Dicranocentrus wangi | reverse complement strand
TTATTTTATGAAATCCAAGACCTTGTTCTTCAATATGTATATGCCATATACCTTGTTTATGGAAAAATAAAAAAGTTATCCCACTTTTAAAATACAGCGAATTAAAGTACTCACGTTTTACCTATACACACTAATATACCACTGACTCATTGTCAGACATGTTTATGTGTATTCTTGCACTACTTTCGTACATCTGTTATTTCGTAGCCATTAATTCCAGACAATTTACTTTTGTATCTCTAAGAGAGCATTTCAATTATACGGTCACTGGTGGTATCACTTTCAATCTGCTTTTATAAAAAACATTACTCCTTCCATGTGCCTATTCGAGGTTGGAACTTGGAAGCATTTACGCACTGAGTAAACTTACGCACTTCCTTTATGACGTGGGGCACACGTGGTAGAAAAAAAATGAAGGAAAGGGTGTAACTTGACAGATAATAGTCAGATTCTATTTCCACGCTAGACATTATACAGTTCTAGTCTCTAATGATAATGTTACAAATTGCTGCATGCAAGATATATGTTGCAAGAGTGAAAGTGAAAAGCAAAATAAACCTTCTGACCGTCTATACCAAAATTCTGACCCAGTAAATAAATGCACTGGTCACATGCTAAGGGTGGATGAATCGGATTTTAAAGTTTAGTTGTCAGCTTCCATGCTTCTAACCAAGTTTTAAATTATCGTGTAACTTGGCTGTATACGGGATTTAGACTATAATCCTTAATTACATGTAAAACTTACCAGTGCCTGTTTAGCAATGATTGTTAGTTATTTGTGACAGACAGACAGACAACGAGAATTAGAAATTGTAAGGAAAGAGCGTACATTTGAATGTAAAAGATACATAAGCTATAGATATAGACCTGCACTGATTGTGAAAAAGAAAAATATTATTGCTACAGAATTTCCACCCATGCAAGCAGCCAGTCAGTCTGGCGTGGGATTTAGGGGCAATAAAAATATAGTATGCTTTACAAAACTCATAGAGCTTTGTACAAATGAAATATTAACAGAAAAAATGTTTATTTTTTCACCGCATTTATGCTTTTCGTTCTTTGTTCTTTTATCCACGTGTCTTGCCTTCTAAACTGTACGAAAACTTGTATTTAGAAGGCTTTCTGCCAATATTCCTATGCTTATCATATCATCATGAAGTGCACCATAATATAATAGTTTTCAGACAGACGTTTCCGATGCAGACATTCCTGGAATCGCATTTCTAATTATCTTATTATACCCCAATATGATGATTTTGATTTGTAAGGAATAGTGATACTATGCATTTATACTGTGTTTGTGTTATAATTGTTTAGTTTTATCATTACATGCAGAAATTGCGCATTGTAATTACTATTAAATCATACCTTAGTTATTTGGGGAATTAAATATTATATCCGCTCTTATTATTCGTTGCTGCTCAGTTCGGCAGGCAATGTGCTCTTAAACTCAATTAGTATAAAGTAGTTGACACTTGGGGATAATGGAAATGGGAATAGATATGTGACAGATTTTAGTTTCGCTATTATGGGACTTTGCAATTACTCACAACCTCACAATCAGTAATTTACATGGGCCAATCCTATAAATGAAATGCATTTGCTATATTACGCCGAATCACTACATACTAATTGAATTACCATTTTGCTTTCATGGGTCACGGTCGCTTATTTTCATAATCCACCAGCTTCCACTTCCATGATGTCCTTCTTACTTCCATGTTCCATTAATTGTCACTTCGTAATCATGATTGTGTTAGTATAAAAGAATCTTAAAAAGTTAAGACGTAGTCTCGTTCTGACCTATTTCTTCATCCGATTCGGTATTTTGTGTACCCCATTTAGATGTCCGTTAGCACAGGAAATTATGGTTATGTAGCTATTACGCTTTTTCAGCTCTTCCGATCGCAAAGTAAATAGAACGATTGCAAATTGCAACGGACGCTAGCTTGAAGCAACTGGTGAATCCTCTTGGCTGGCCTACTCTACTCTACATCTACATTTTGAGAAATTGTGGTTATAGGTTAAGTAGTAAGCAGTAAGCCCATATCATTTGTTGAATACAAATATGTATCTGCCGTATATTGTAATTGCTAGCAGTTTTACTAAACAGTGCGTCACGCACGATAAGGACAAGGATAACTCCAAAAAGTAAAGTAATGATCTTGCGGAAATGCGTTGAGTAATTTGGGTCACAAAGGGTCGTTAATTATTGCAGCGCGCGACATTGTGACACATACCGCAAAACAACAACAACAATTCTGAAGTTATTTTCCGAAACGTATCTGGAATGTAACCTTCTGACATCAGGGATAGAAAGCGTGTCGTTTTCGTTGTCATTCATTACCATAAACATGTACAAACTTAGGATCGTGAGTTCCAGTTCATGTAGATTTACGAGTATTGCTGTTACATAGAAGTAAGAAGTAGCGTTGTTGAAAGCAGATTCATCCCTTCGCTTTGAAACTATTAGTCATTTTTCGAAAATCTAGGATAATAGTTTATCATTAGGAGTAGGAGGATACGGTAGGTAAACAGCAAACAATTATCGCGGGTATTTGTACTTTCTACGGTAGCTACAATGTAACTACGGTACATTCTATGAATCTTGCTATGTAAGGAATAAAATAGAGTAAAGTTGTGAAGGAGTTGAGAAATGCAAGTTGAGGATGAGGTGTCTGTTGTATTTTGTGTATGAATTTTCACCCGACGAGATGAAGCGACCCGGTCGACTGGATCGGGAGCAATAGAAGACTCTCCAGCAGGCTACGGAAACAAGGCTAGTAGTAAACGTTATCTATTGGCGCTTCAGCGTAACTCCGTCAAAAAATTCAGTTCATATCCAAGCTTTATTGCTTAGATTTTGGGTTGGAACAAAGGTCTGTAACGCACTAGAAAATTGAAAGCATCGTACTTTTATAGTGCTGAGCCGAGATATGGTTGGGGTTGTAGATATATAGGAAGAATGTGCCGAAATATTGTACAACCATCCATAACATAGCTTCCACTCTATTATAGCATGACTCTGAAAGCGAAATTATGAACAATATCTTTCCCCAAGAATTCCCAAATTAGTCTACGATTGTATGGCCTACATCACATCTACAAATTAGTATCAACAACAACAAAGCATTACTTTGTATGGAACTCCGCGTGGAATTTATTATCCATATATGTTATTATAGTCCCTTTACGGTTGACTTCACATTTAAAAAACTTATAAATAATGCCAAGTATATACATTTAGAGCTAAAGCGTTTCTTTGGTATAACTTGAAGATGCAAATCATTAGAATGCTAGCAATTAGCAGGAATTAAAACATGCTCATCCAACATTTCTCGTTTTGGCAATTTATTATGTACTGTGGATTCACTGGATTGTAATAGAAATAGAAGTAGCAATGATGCATTATATTTTATAATATGGGCGAAGTCTTATTAAACATACAACTCCGTGCCAGTACTACCTATGCACATGCGGCTATGAGGATACTATGATACCTTGCATCGCCAGTTCAACTTGTTCATTCGAATGAGTTAATTAGCTACAATGGACTATGAAGGTAAAATAGTTTACGCATTCACTATGCACGCCATGAGTATGAAAGAAATTGTCAGTCTCAGTCTTGTAATGGTAATCATGCAAATGTTGGAATATTGTTCCTTTGCATTCCATGAGAATCCATAATCTGATACGTCATACGTACAAATCACCCAAAATTTTAAAGTGAACTCACCTAAAGTGAGTGATTATAGGTTTCAGTGAGATTCAAACACCTGAAACGTAAGATTTATTTTCGCTCTGCGTGGACGGATAAACGAACATTAAAACTTCAAATACATATAGTAAATTTTAGAGCGATTTAGTTTAAAGTTAAAGTACAGAATGCATGCATACAAAGACTATGCAAATGTTGGAATATTGTTCCTTTGCATTCCATGAGAATCCATAATCTGATACGTCATACGTACAAATCACCAAAAATTTTAAAGTGAACTCACCTAAAGTGAGTGATTATAGGTTTCAGTGGGATTTAAACACCTGAAACGTAAGATTTTGCGCTCTGCGTTGACGGATAAACGAACATAAAACTTCAAATACATTTAGTAAATTTTAGAGCGATTTAGTTTCAAGTTAAAGTACAGAATGCATGCATACAAAGACAATCCTCCATAAGTTCATATCCTCATAATTAACCATCATTAACATCATCTACAACCTGCAACTAGTTGAACATGTTAAGAAAAACTCCAATACACATAAAAACGGTAAAACAGCCATTTCTGTATTTGGAGGTGGTATAGCGTACAGGGTAAAGTAATTAATTACATGTGGCGAAAGGTTTACACCTAAACAACAATCACGATGCTCGCGTAGATGAATGGATAGCATAATAGCATAGATTACCAAAGTTATCAAAGCAATTTAGCATTGCTACACATAACGCAGTGTGTATTGATATTGATAGATATGGATATGAATATACTAGTAACATAACTAAAAACCAAAATATGTATTTGTGCATAAAGTTCACTCACAAGAGAGGGTACTATATATATTAAAACAGCCATTTCTGTATTTGGAGGTGGTATAGCGTACAGGGTAAAGTAATTAATTACATGTGGCGAAAGGTTTACACCTAAACAACAATCACGATGCTCGCGTAGATGAATAGATAGCATAATAGCATGGATTACCAAGTTATCAATCAACTATTACCAGCAATTTAGCATTGCTACACGTAACGCAGTGTGTATTGATATTGATAGATATGGATATGAATATACTAGTAACATAACTAAAAACCAAAATATGTATTTGTGCATAAAGTTCACTCACAAGAGAGGGTACTATATATATAAACTACAGAAGATAGACAATATGGACAAAAGGGTTGTGTTAACTTTGTGTTAGGCACATACGTTACTACATTTCATATAAAAATCGCATATTATTCGCAGTGGCAGTGGCATATATGTACAGTGGCAGACTGTACACACACTGTACACGCATTTATAATTATACTTGTGTACAATATATGTATGTATGTAATACCTATTGCATTACGTACAAGTATAAGTACAAGTATTCATGTTGTCTTCGTATAGTTGATAATATGTGTCTATAGCCTGTCTATCTGCCTGCAGAACGACATAATATGCATATACCTTCAGAACTTTTAGTGAACTATAAAGTAAGTCTAGCCTCTTCGTTCTCCTGCTGCTGCACACATTCCCATTCTAAAGCGTGTAGGTAAACAGAAACGCAACAAAACGCATTGGATTTGGATATTATGGTGGTGGTGGTGGTGGTGGTGGTCTGGTGGTGGTAGTGGAGCTAGGTCGGAGGTGGTAGTAGGCTTGTTGCTAATGCTAAAGGAAGGACACGTCCGTCCGTGCCCATATGATATTGTTCATGTTCATATGCATAGCATATGTGATGTGTGTGTGCATCGCATCGCATCGAAAAACTAACAATTTTTGCATCACCTCATCCATCCATCCATCCCTCTTGTTGATGAACAAAAGCAAGAGAAACGAAGTACACTGCTGATGTGGGTGATATTATTATTATGATGTGTGTTGTGTTGTATGTGTGCTTCTTTTTTGCTCATTTTTAACAAGTTAATGTTAAAACAAAACGTATATTTACACTAAAAACACACATTGTGTGAAACGTATTTACGTACGTACGTACACACATCCAGAGAAACTAAAAACTCACCACCACCACCACATCCAACAACATCTCATCTCGTTTCTGTGCATTTTACTATATAGTACTTTACTTTACTTGTGTTGTTGTACTGATTGCTCACGTTGCCTTGTGTAGATAGTTAACATTTTTACTTACGTTCAAAGATATATACAAAACTGTAAACCACCTTCAGTTCTACTTCTACACAACACACACTGACTTCTTCACGAAACAAAACAAAAGAAGTGGATTTTTAGGAAGACGAGACGGAGTAAGAAGAAGAACAAGTCAGAAGTAGAATAATAATAATAACAATAATATTTTAATCGAGGTAAGTAAAAAAAATGATTGATTCCGAGAGAGGAGGATTATATGCACATTTCTATTTTTAAAGTTCGTTGTGTCATAGTTCACACTGTACTGTGTTGAGACTCTTTGTCATTTTGAGGTTGCGTGCTTAATCTGCTCATTTTTCTTGTCTGCTGAGTTAAAAGTATTTGTGTAAATGGTTTTGGAAAACGTGCGTCGTGTGTGGTCAATTTTTGGGAAATTTGGGGTTTGTAGTTTATGATGTAGGTCAATCAGCTGATGGGACGATCGTTTGTGGAGAATTTTCCGAGTAGTTTTATCTCCAAATAGCTTCATGGATTCGATTATTTTTTCCCTGGGAATGGGATTAAGTCTACTCTTGCAATAAAATTGTGGTCGTGATTGAGTTAGAATTGGGATTTGTAAATTGATAATTGTGAATAATCTGTGTCAACTATGATACAAATGAGCAACGCTAAAAAAAATTAAACCTTGATGTTTTTGTTTTTTCCAGAACAGAATCAAGTGCGAAGTCACAAGTTGCAGATGAGCTCACAGCGTGAGTGTGTGGAAGTTTGATTTGAAGTCGGGAATTCACTTTTCCTTTCGCCTTTCAAGACGTCCGAATTTAATTTACGATTGTGCAGAATTCGGACTGCCGCTTGTTTGCGTTGTGCAAATTTGATCCTGTGAATGTATTTTGGTTTAATGTATTTAAGTGCTGCCAATTTGAAGGTTTTGTTGAGTGAAATGAGGCAGTAGAGAAGTCGTTATAACCACAACTGTTATTTATGTGAAGTTTCGTGAAATATTGTTTTGTGCCCCGCGGCTGACCTGACCCTTGTCACCTGTGGTTGTTAGAACTGAACAAATTTGGTATATATGCATTTTTTAAATTTTAAACAACAATATTGTTAAACCTCCCTTGTGAACCTTGGAAGTGCAATAACTCAGCGATCCCACAGGTGACAGGTCAGTCAGGTCGCGTGCCATCTTCGAGTTGACACTATTGTTCCGTTCGACAGACACAATTCCCCCAAGACTTCCGTCTCATTTAATTAAATTTGCATCGTACACCAGGACCAGACCAGCAGAAAAAGCACTGAGCAAATTTGTCGTTTGGAAGCGCTGCTGCTTAGACCTGCTTAAAGATGGGAGAAGAACTTCTTTACGTTCAGTTTAATCAGGACTTCACATCCTTGGGAGTTGGGACTAACAATGGTTGGGCGTTGGTATCGGTTTCTGCCCCAGATAATCTAGAACGTATACATGAGCAAGCTGCTACGGATGGCGTGCAAATTGTCGAACGTTTGTTTTCCTCATCCTTAGTTGCAATTGTATCCCTCCAGTCTCCCAGAAAGTTGAGAGTTTGTCACTTTAAGAAAAACAATGAAATTTGCAATTACTCCTACGCCAACACCATTCTTGCCGTTAGACTCAATCGGGCTGTAAGTACTTTAAAATCAAGAGCAAATATTCAATATGCTTCTTTTCCAACGTACATAAGTTCACACATGTCATATGTGATTTTGCTAGTTTATTTTTAAAAAGTTTTATTTGATGTTAGTTTAATTAAATACCTGATAACAAAGGGAGCCAACAAACTGTCAATGCAAACAAACGTATACCAGCACCAGGTGTAAAACAAACATGATATATTACAAATGTTAGGGGCTTATCTTTGTATATTTTGCTGTCTGAATCCCATCAAATATATGAGATGAGCTTGATGCTTGTTTTGATGCATAAGGATTATACATGGGTTGAACACTTTTTCAATTTTTATTGACATACCCTAAATATGTTTCTCGTCGAGTTTGTCGATGTGATATAGGGCGGAGGGAGAGAGTTCAATCTGAACGTGGGATTTATTATTAGTTATCAACGGGAAATTACAAATTTCAAATTACCTGTTTTATTAGGGAGGAATATCTAATTTAATATAGATTTTATAAATTGGATATATGTATTGTAAATATCCGAACCGAATTGCTTGGCAGAGAAATTTACTCCGCTGGACTTACCACTTCCTCGGGCAGTTTAATGTGTAGATGCATCCGAGAAGAAATTTGCCAATTTGTTTTTCATACTTTCAATTTTGCAAGCAATGTATGGAATTCCTTTTTTTATTTGAGTGCAGATCGTAGTTGCATTGGACTATCGAACATTTGTGGGGTTTTTGTTGTGTTGTGTTTACAGCAATTGTCATGCATTCAAGACTTTCAAGACTTCTATTTCTATTGTAGACTAGACTTGGTACTTTTTGTACTATACTTTCAGTTTAGCGTATAGGTAAAAGGCAACCAAGGCAAAGGTGCGTGTGATGTACAGGTTTAAAACAAACTATGGCGCATTTGTAGGTGGGTGTCGTCGTGAGTCGTGAGATGAGTTAGATTATGCCAGACCAGACGCAGACGCCAATGTCAAACATTAGTTTGGTCTAAGGTTATCATTGCTGAACATCAAGTATTGTTTCATGACCTCTCTAGGCGTCATTTATGCTGCAAAACATGTGCTGATGTGCTACGCTGGGCCCTTTGGTCCATTCTTGTTTTTATAAGATTAGTTGGTTGTCTTTTGCGTTTAGGATTTGTATGTTGGTGGTACAGTCAGGTTTGGTCTTTGTACTTGCAATGAAATGAGCGTCCTTTAATATTGTGTATTGTTCCTTCAATTACCATTCTCGTCTCTCACGGTACATGATACATATAACTGAGAAAATATAATTGACATTTGACATACAGAGAATCTCAGGATTTTTTTTTTGATTTACTGAGTTTTTTCAATAATATTGTTGTTGCGGGGCGTTCCAAGTTCCCAGCACTTCTATCTAACTTCATATCTTAGATACAGCTCTTTGGTACCTTGGACTGGATGTCCCATAAAATACATGGTACCTACCTACCTACATATTCCCTTTTTGGTCTTTGTCTTCCGCGTAACTAGATTTGTACTGGACAGTTGGCACCTTTCACGTTTCTCGGAATATCGAATAGCCAGGTGGTAATAAAGAGTATTTCTCCCCAACCATTTTTTGCCGAATCATCATAACTGAGAAATACATAAGAATAAGAACATACTTGGTGCAGTGTCCATCTGTCCATGTTCTAGCATAAAATTAAATCATCTAGCAATAGCATAGTGATGAGTGTGATGACCAATGACCACATGTTCCTAACCTGATGCGGTATAGTGTAGATATTAACAACAGCTGGACTTGCTTTGCTGGACAGTGAAACACTGTTGTTAGTTGTTAATGGTTCATCTTCATCACTATCACGGTCACAGATGATGTTACTCAACTAACTCAAACACTCAATTTATGCATACAGCATTAGGGTTATTGACTTTAACGATTTTGCATAAGCATAATATATTATAGGTATCCATTTTCTAATTCCGTCCGGATTGCAATATACGTTAATAGCTAATTTTCATGTAGTTAGTCTTAGCGTAAGCCACCTCAACCACGGCATAAGCACAGGCAATGATACATGAAAATCACAAAAGCAGTGAATGATTTTGTATGTTTGTCCCCTCCCCAGTTGATTTTAATTCCTTGTTTTAAAGTCCATGAGGATTGATTGTACAAATGTTAATGTATGTATTGGATTTTTGCTGTTGCATACAAAACATTACTACGTACTATGTATGTGGTGGAAATGAAAATGAACGTTGTTTGTGTGCATTTCGAATAATTCATAATATCGTTTATTTACAGAGACTGGTTGTTTGTTTGGAAGAGATGTTATACATTCACAACATTCGAGATATGAAAATTCTACATACCATCCGTGACACTCCCCAAAACCCTAAAGGTTTACTGGCACTATCGGTGAATGCAGATAATTCATACCTCGCGTATCCAGGCTCCGCATCTACTGGACAAGTTCAAGTTTTTGATGCATTTAATTTGCAAGCTAAAATCGTTATCCATGCTCATGCGTCACCACTGGCAGCTTTGGCCTTTAATATGTCAGGAACGCTGTTGGCTACAGCCTCACAAAAAGGAACAGTAATACGAGTATTCAACACCAACAATGGAAATCGCCTGTATGAATTTAGACGCGGGATGAAGCGATGTGCGTCAATATACTCAATCGCGTTTTCATCCGACGATGCCTTCCTAGCCGTTTCCTCGAACACGGAAACGGTTCATGTCTTTCGGCTTGAAGCCCCAGCGTATGAATAAAATTAACTCGTTTGTAGTACAAGTCTCAAAGCTGATAATTAATGCATTTAGTGAAAATGGTTTAAATTTTGTTAAAACAGGGAGGTGAAGGAAGAGGCTCCGACGCCTACCAACTCTTGGATGGAATGGGTTAAATCATCTTTACCATCTCAGGTAACAGAGGTTTGGGCGCAGGGACGTGCGTTCGCCACCATCACCACTCCATTTCACGACATGAGAAGTGTTGTAGCCGTTACCACCGTTCCAGGAACAGAAGAAGGGAAAGTTAGAGTCCTCGTAGCATCATATGATGGATTTCTGTACATTTATGGTTTAAACACCCTAGAAGGCGGCGAGTGTCCTCTTCTGAAGCAGCACAAGTAAGTTTGAGAATCAGTGTGTAATGAGGATTTAATAGGCATTTTTATTTATTTAATATACGTATACGGAGACTACCTGTCAAACACAAACGGACTCAATTTTGGAAATTTACAAACCATACGTTATTTTTTGTTTTATGCCTATCCTTGTTTGAAACCGTGAAACATTTGATTTGGATTCTACTTACCTATTTATTCGTCCCTGGATTATCCGTTTATGCGATCCCCATTGGTTGGTTATGATTTCCGTTGATTAGACTGTGGCTGCCCCAATCTCAAACGTTCGTAAACCTATTCTGTTATGATAACACCCAACAACACAAAATAAATTCACTTTCGTAGAGTATTTTGCGTAAAATAAATTTTCGGTTCGAAATCTGCACCTCCGAAATTCTTAGAATAATGCTGTAGAAATAACATTTAGTTGTATCTTTATGTTAACTGCTGCAGTTAATTTGCATGCAAAAATAACAGGGTTTAGACGCAATATATTCTAAAATCTTTGTTTGATATTTCCAGATTGGTTGGGGAAACTGATGCCAGGATATCTCCAGCTTCAGCGGGGTCTGCTAGCTACGCAGGAGTTGTTAAAGGTCGTTCGCCACTATGCATGTCAGGTGTCCCTGAAAAAATTGCCCCTTGTTGCAAGTCATTGAACAGTTTCTTGTCCCTGAGCTGCAACTGTGTATAACAGAGTATGTGGCTTTTTGTAACTTGTTTTCTAACAATGTTTTACTTTTTCAGAATCTGACAAGATGGCAGAGATGCGCAATGCTGTGGCCCAGCCTAACGAACCCAATTTGGATTTTCCAACTCTGGATAAATAAACCGCTTGGGAAATGTTGATTTGCAACTCATCTGGGATTTAGTGTAAATCCATGCACTTTCACCATTCACTTCAGGAACCCCCAATTTCACCTTGTTACACATACCCGTTATTTGTGTAAAAGGTTCTCATTGTCAGTATACATGCAATCAGTCAATGCCACAAACATGTAACTGATGCAACGGCAAAGCTAAATCAAAATTATTCGTTTAACGAATTAGATAAATCCCGTAAAACGGCTCCTTCATTATATGTTTTATAAAGAAATAGAAAAGCTTCGAATCGTATTCATTTTGGCTACATTACTATTTGCATACATTTTGACACAGAGGAGCAGCATGTCAAGTTTTTATTCATTTCTTCTAACGATATTACCTGTCATTACAACATCGACACGAAAATTGGGTTATAGAAGGTTAAGATGCGCAAAGAATCATTCTGTAATAAAGCTAGCTATATTGTTTTATGTAACGATATATTCTTGAGTTTATAAATGAAATTACGATTGACGTTGAGTAAATTGCTCGTGCGCGTATAAAAAGAAAATAGCCTGTGAAAAACTTGCAACTTCCAGTTGTTGACAGCGCACTTTTTGACTTACCAATTATATTTTTTAGTAGAAATTAAGGTATTTTTCGCGTTAATTATAATTTGATCTGGATTAAACGCGTATTTCACCCTGTAAATGAATGAAATAAAACATGCTTTTTATTAAGATGTGATTGGCTTCATTGTTATACGTTTGAATATTGTGAATGAGTAAATGAAAAACGCTAAAAGCATTGGGATTTCCGATGTCTTAGAGTATACAGGAATATCTACCCATTATAACTTAATGCTACGTACGACGACAGAATATGTTACGCCTATGCTACGCCTAATTGAGTTATTTTATGTAAGACACTAATACTTGTAAGGTATTAGGTATGTAATAGGGTATTTAGTTAAGTAATTTAGTGGTACATTCTATATAAAAAGCTAAAGCTGAAAGGTACATATGTCTTCATTTACGCAATACGAGGATAATGGTACACACACTTAAATATACAAATGGCCAATGTGATGTACAATTTCCTGTGAAACGTTCGTTGTTAGAAGCTTATTGTGAAAACAATAAATGAATCGCAAATAAATCGTGTTTGTGGAAAAAAAGAAATTTGCTAGTCCATTAACCACTACACTCCAGGACTCGAGGTGTCACCCTTGGCATTATCCTTGTTTCGTGGTTTCGTGGGATTTTCCACGTTGGGAAGGAAAAATATCCAACATTGCATCGCAAACTTTCGTTATTAGTACGATAGCGCATTAAACTTCTTCAGTGCCGTATGACTTTAATGTCTAATTAGTTGTATTTTGCAATTGTTGCCGAGAATCGTGCATTTGTTAGGGTTTGGAGCACGGCACGAGGAAAGAAATAGTGTTGGAATTGAGTCTTACTTGTTATAATTATATCGCATTTAGTCATTCCATGATATATGAAACAAAGAGTCATTAATAATTCATTTTGAAACAAGATTTAAAAACTATGGAACTTCAATTATACCTTATCGCTGTATTTACAGCGATTAGCAATGCCATGTACGACGGTTATCAAGAACAAAACAGTCAACCCGAAAATTCCTTTCCTCTTTTTGGAACTCATTCATTTAGGCATTTGCGGAACCCTTACAATTACAACGGTAACGGTAATTAATAACGACTCCTTTTCTTTTCTCAGAGTAAAGAAGCAATTCCTGTTCTAATAAAATTGCCAACTAAACAGAACTATATCCTCATCCTCAACAAAATGAGCCGCGTTTTGCATATCAAAATCCAATTCGAGTAGCTCCTACACTTCCTTCGTCTGAGGCAGGATGGGACAGACAGGATGGTGGTCGTGGCAAGGCCTTTATTACTACCGCATCAACTCCTGAGTGGGAACCTCCGCGTACCGAAAAATATGTACAAACTACTTCAGAGTACGTTCGATGTTACACAGTTTCTGCCTTGATTTTTAATTTCGCATGCATAATATTGCACGCAACTTATCATATGTAATTTAAACTGAGCTACACAGCAAGTATTTATATCTTAATTTTCAGACCCTTAAAATGTGGCCCAACTGGCCGCATAAATAGGCAGACCGGCAGGTGTCAGACGTTACGTTCAGAAGGGTCCTGTAATGAAAATATGGCATTTTATGCTGATCCTGCCAGTCGAGAATACGGCCAGTGTGACTGCAACCAAAAGTTTAATCGGCCTTTGGTTTACCACAATGTAACTGATAAATGCTACTTCATCTTCCAGCAGGTTAGTAATTAATGAAAGAAATGAGTATGAGTCGGAAGGGAAGGAATGAGTTATGTACTTATATGATTTGTAAATCATGCTTATTTAGTTTAGAGATACATTGACAGTTCGTCATTTACAAACCCACCTATCGAGTAAAATTGCCAATGTTTAATTCGCCATGTTTTTCTTATGCTAGGCATATTGTCGGCCAGGAGAGTGGTTGGTCTTTAACCCTCGACAAAATTTGCCGCAGCCTGAGTGTCAGCGAATTCCCCGTTGTTCAGGTAGTTGGCTAAAAGGCAACTTTCCAAATTTGGATTGGACGAAAAACGATCCTGCGTTGGACAAGAGTGGTCCAGTAGCTTTATTGAAGGAAAGAAGGTGTGTAGCTCTCGGAAACCCATGCAAGGAAGAAGGGAGTGGAAATATATTCGGACTTGTATCGGGAGCAAAAGCATCGCCAAACGAAGTAGAAAAAATTACTGTTAGATTTGATGGTATCAATTTGATCTGCGGCAGAAGCCAACGTGCACGGGAAGTTGGTGATACACTGGTGTGTAAACCCAATTTATTCAACAAATGGAAACAAACCGGTCGTTGCCCAAATTCTTTTGCCTTCATTTGATTAAAATGAGCAATGCAACGATTGACCATTTTCTAACGATTTTCTAACCTACGATACTGTATTGCAATTTGTAATACAAATACCTACTATATTATAGTGTCACTTGAGACTTGCACTCGCGACAAAGTGACTCACTGAAAATATCTACAGGTATGCAAAAATTATATTGTCATTGTAATATTTTCTGTATTACTCTATATTGCTTTTTGTAATAAATATCTTACATGTAGTTACTAGTAATGTAATACGCTATACTCTATTTTACCAAAAAATTGCACATTGCTTTAGACTTGTCCCAGTCCCAGTGCATTTAGCAGACTGCCAAATACGAAACACTAAACGAAACGCAAATATATATTCGAACCAAAAAGTGAAGACTGAGGCTGACAAAGAATACTGCATGCGTTGTCCTTGAAGAACTGACATGATATTAGACACTCTATCTAATACATAAATATAAAGACTATATGATTACTTCTTTGGTCACTATAAGCGTAAGCATATACATACATATAGAAAAATAGACAACAAAAACTACGTTCTAGCTTTGACAACAGAGATAGAATAGAATGCTCACGGCAATCTTTTGCCTACATCTGCGGATGTTGAGTAGGGGAAGTGGAATGAGAGATTGAGATTAGTCTGCAACGTAGAGCTACACTATAAATAGGTATGCCAAAAATGTATACCTAGTATGAATGTGATAGGGTAATAATAACAATAATGCAATGCATTGTTGAAAGTCACAACTAATCAGAAGCAAAAATCGTCAATGGGCTATTTCTATATTTGCTATTGTATATTGTATTTGTTAGTTTATACAATGAACATTTATACTGCGACATGCGATGCAGATGCACTGTATCAGTGTATCATTCAATGGAAAAGAGTGTTCAAAAAATGTTCGATACAAACCTGATTGCATTGTGCATACTAATCCCAAAATCTGTGCCCGCAGTGTCAGTTTGTTATTATTGAAGAATTTGTTATCCATTAAATTGTAATACGTACATACAGGATAAAGATTCTATTTCCTCCCTGTTTGCGTTACGGTTTGAACTTCCAATTCCAACAGTTGTAACCTTGTAACAAGCCTCGTAATGCAAAGACCTTTATAAATGTCATAAATAGCAAACAATGTGGAAACCACATTCAATATTAATCAAAAGTAGAGTATCGATCCACATACATATACCCAATGATCAATGCTCATTTTGTTGACCTCATAAACCGTATTCCTAAAAGGTACAAAAACTATTTGTGCACAGCACAGTGCTATAAGAAGAAGGGAAAGCGAAAGTTGTAATCTCGGTATGTGAGTGTGACGGAACAAATGCTATTATGACATGCTAACGTCTTCTGCCATTTGCATTACAGTGAGAATGTTCATACGGACATTTTGCATAAATAAAATAATCTGCTTTATATACTTGTAAGAAAAGCAGGCGAAAATAAACTTGAAGATCCAGTCCGTTATCTCACGAATTCGATGCAATGGTATCATTCGTTTGATGTGATAATATCATAGACACGACGAATGGCACGAATGGTCATCCATTAATAATTTTTCTGGAAGTAGGTATAGTTTTCGTGTTCATTTAAATAGACTTCTTAACCCTAATATTAATATTGTTAGAACTGCGGTTGGTTCTAGTGGAGTGAATCATGAATCATAACTGTGAATGTGCAAAGTAATTTTATACATCATCAGCCAGAGTAAACCTTTCTCAATTGGTCATCGCACAGCACTGTGCTACTGTATGAATGACTGCTGCTAGCATAAAGCATATTATATGTATTGCTATTATATTATCCTGGATCGGGATACATGATAATGATGATGACATGTAGTGTATTTTAATGGAAACATCGGAATCCAATTCGACCACAACCACAACATAATTAATGTTGAAAAACGCCACAGTGGAAATGGGAAGCGACGAGAGTACCGCACCGCAACTAAATTGGATCATACAAGTTTTACACGAATACTCTCTCAGCTCTGATTTACTTTTACTACATTTTATTTTATTCATATTCATAATCCATGTTCATCTTGTTTCATTAGCATCGTGGTGATTGGTGATATAGTTGTGCGTGAGTGTGAATGTGAGGATATACTTAAATGGTATATGATATGGTAGCAAAGCCGGTTTTAATGGACATACATGCCTGCCTGATGCTTTTACATACCTGGAACGATATGTAGATTTGACAAGCCCATCATCATCCGCTTCTTATTATGCCATAACCCTATCAACTGGTAAATAAACTTACCGACGACGACGAAAACAGGAACACGATAATCAGAAAAGATTATCATTTTTTATTATTTTATTCTTTTGCACCTTTAAAATACGCTTTACTTCAATAAGTATATATCCAGATCCGGACGGCAAGGCGTGTTGATACGATATAAATGGACTAATATAGTGGAACTAGTGGATTTTGAAATTACTACATTATACATATTATCATTTCATTTCACACGCTGAGCAAAGCAAGGGCTTTGTTGTTTTAATTCAATTCGAAACCCCACTTCCCCAAAAACATCACACGCTCACACAATACATATATATGATACACATGCGTAAAGAGCTTTATTGATTGATCCACACATCCACAATACAATATCCACACACTCCACATATTTTTTTACTTTGATGCGCACACAGCATCACAGCACACATATGTACCGAAAAGCAATTCCGTTTCCCTTCTATATTCTTTTTGCTTTTGTGTGAGTGTAAGTAAGTAGTAAATAGTGAGTGTGTGATACAAAAGTGTTTTGGTTTTGGTGTGCGTGCATCTGTTGTTCTTTTGCACTGATTTAATTTAATCAAAAGGGGTTTGTAACCTCATTAAGGTGTTTTTGACATTATCATCTTATCGACGAGAAGAAGGAGAAGGAGAAGAAACACCCTAACAACTTTCTGGGTGGGAGGATTAGCCGTCAAGAAACTCCTTAAACCACAGCAGTATTTACAGTTGGGGAATTTCTAATAAAGGAAAAGCAATGAAAGCTGGAAGTGCGGAATGACAATCAACAGACAACAATGACAATAACATATTTTACGTGATTTATTAGGATTTTTAGACTAGTGTGTATCGTGTGCTGCAAGTCACGTCGAAGGAGATGAGAATACATTATTTAAACATGGATTGTTGGATTTTGTGAAAAGTTTGCTTATTTTCGGGAAATCTCAAGTAATTGTATTGAGTGTAAATCTATCGGTTTTGTAGACATTTTTGGCTTATGTTATGCTCGTTTGTAATGTAAGGTAAAGGTTTCCAAACACAATACAAGTTTTTAGTTAATGCTATCAACAATCAAGAAATGAAAATGGAGCTCGCTGAAAACAATTTTCGGTAAGAAAATCGTATTTACGCAGTATTTCACGGTGACAGAGGAAGGATTAATGTTTATCATTCATCATTTGAAGTTTTCCATTTGATGTATTGGTGATAAATTTTTATACTGTTTCAGGAATGGTCTGCTGTACGTTGGATTTAATCAGGATCAAGGTGAGTTGTAACCAACCCCAGTGTCATTATTCACATTATTTCATTTGACCTGTGACTTTTGACGTTTAGAGCTTCAGTGGCTGACAACTACTTAGCAAGTTCCATTCAGCCCATCTTTGTAGCCCTTTCATTGTCAGTTTACAAGGGGAGATAATGTAATAATTATTATTGGTTTGGTTTTTTTAGGATGTTTCGCTTGTGGGACGGAAACTGGCTTCAGAGTCTTTAACTGTGATCCGTTAAAAGAAAAGGAGCGTCACGATTTTAATGATGGTGGACTGGGCAGAGTTGAAATGCTCTTTCGGTGTAATTATTTGGCTTTGATTGGGGGTGGTTCGCGTCCAAAGTATCCTTCTAACAAAGGTATTTTTTTAAAACTTTTACCAGTTATAATTCAAGACCAGATTTGTAGTGGGTTGAAGATGTTGACGGTTTGATTTTGTTGCCAAACTCTGAATGCTAAATTGTTTGTACGTTTTAAAATTGTGTTTTAGTAATGATATGGGATGACTTGAAGAAACGGGTTGTAATAGAACTCGAGTTCTCCAGTGCGGTAAAAGCTGTGAAATTAAGAAGAGATAGGATTGTTGTTGCACTAGAAAACATGATTAAAGTTTACACATTCACGCAGACTCCACAACAACTCCATGTTTTTGAAACATACTCAAATCCTAAAGGTGTGTGCACGTATTCTTTGCTTGCATTTATATTATGTTGTGAACTTCTTAATTTTTCAATGGCCGAATTGTTTTCATATTTTAGGACTTTGTGTTCTGTGCCCTTCATCTACCAATTCGCTACTCGCCTTTCCGGGACAGGGTGTCGGTCAAGTGGAGATTATTGATTTAGGAAATACTGAGAAAGGATCAACTACTGTCACTGCACATGAAACCGCTTTATCCTGCATTGCAATGAACTTGCAGGTAATTCAAATCGGTGGTTTATCGGAAATAAGAATAGCAAGTTAGTATATATTCCTACTTACCATGACTAACTCGTAATCCTTGTTATGTTTTTCTTCAGGGAACACTTTTAGCCACAGCGTCAGAGAAGGGGACATTAATTAGAATATTTGAAACTTTCAACGGCACGATGGTCAATGAGTTACGCCGTGGGGCGCACGCTGCATTAATATATTGTATAAATTTTAATCATGACTCCACTTTGTTGTGCGTATCATCAGGTATAGTGTCATAGTTTACACTACTTAAGTATGTACTTTGTGGTTACCTGCTCATTAGATAATGAAAAAATATTTCTCTTATATTTCACAGACCATGGGACAATCCATATTTTCGCAGTTGATGATCATAAAAAGAACAAACAGTCTTCGTAAGTTCTTAATAGTGAAGTTTGGGAAGAAATATTTGTTTTGCAATCATTAAACTTGAACATATTTTTATTCCCATCCATACAGGTTAGCTTCAGCCACATTCCTTCCAAAGTACTTCAGTTCCAAATGGAGTTTTACCCGTTTTCAAGTTACAGGTAACGCCCCTTGTGTGTGTGCCTTTGGTAACTCGGATCCCAATTCAGTGATCGTTGTGTGTGGTGACGGAAGTTATCATAAATTTGGATTTAACCCGCAAGGAACCTGCACAAGGGAAATTTATGCTAACTTTCTGGAGATTGGTCAGTCTTCTGGAGATGCCAGCAAGGACTGAGGAAATTACTCTAGAATTTGCATTTACGTATACATCATAATCACAACTATTGTCAAAAGATCAAATTTGTAGGCATTTCGGAAGGCCATATTACGATAATACTAAAATATAAATTAATGTGAACTCCTCCCTACTGGTTTAGTAGGAACGCGTGCTAGGTTAGGAATGTTTATGTTTCGTACGCATGAGTTTGTATTTATTGTTACTCTCGTCTTGCGTTTGTAATTAGAACCGAGAGTAGATTGTTAACTTGAATATATATGCATGATTGTCAAGTTTGGTTTGTAATTTGTAATAATGTATTGAAACGGAAATGTCTATGCCAAAAAGGTCGATACGGTACCACTGGAGACTCGAGACTCGACTGCTATTTGTTGATGATATTGAAATACGATAATTTAATACTTACTTTAATGATGTTAGTTAGAATAGAATTATGAATGACGAATAAAATATGTCATCATCCATGAAAAACAGAATGTTTGCTAAATCGCATTTACATAATATACTTTATTGTTCACTTTCATTTCGATTCAAAATATTGTAAATGTCTGCTGGTCATTATATAATATTGTAGCTAGACTTGTAAATGATATTTTTCAATAGCCGTCTATTTGACGTTTTTGTCGCAGTATTTACTTTGATTTATTACATACAATCGGTATATAAAATGTAGAGAGCGTAGTGAAAAATGACTAGTCTAGAAAGAATTCAACGAAGTATTTTTAACAATAGTTGGTTGACGATTACCTAACATATCAAGAGTAAAAAGGAATTCAGCGAGAAGTTGATATATATGTAGTAACAAAAGGAGATTTTTCGACCAATTAAAATTGTCTTACGAGAAGAATGATTAGACATTTGAAAGAATATAAGCAAAGTACTATCGGTTTCTCCTTATTCGTATATAATTGAATCTCTAAAATTACATGATCACACATCGAAAGAGGTATGTTAGGGTGGCTAGGGATCATTTGGTTTTATCTTCAAAATATGTATAAACAAAGTTGTCTGGGAGCGAGGAAACTTTTGCTATTCGTATGTATTTTGGTGACATTTCAGTTTCATCCAGAGAGTCAGGTTCGTCTTCTTCCAAGTTAGCCATAAGCTCCTCTTGAGCTGCTAGCTCTGCTTCTAATTCTGCCTCTATATCTAAATCATCTTCCATTGCCTTATGAGATTCTTCTAAATGCTTCATCAGAACTGCGACAACGACATTAACAAGGACGAATTGAGCCAGGAGCACAAATACGACGAAGAAGAGGGGCGCCACAATTGTTGATATACAGCAGTTTTGAATGCAGTCCGGAGAATTATCGCACTTGTCCCTTAGCGTGTCCTGTCGTAAAACGAAAGTAATGTTGACTGTAACACAATTGGGATTCACAGTTTATTTACACCACGTTCAATTCGTACACCCATTACCTTCATAATACCGTTCCAATTATCGCCTGTGGCCACACGGAACAGGGTTAAGAAAGCCATGCCAAAATGCTTGAAATTAGCATGTTCGCCTAATCCTTCACAGGGATGCAGTTTGCTACACTCGAGTTTTCCAAACAGCTCTACACCCAAGGCTGAAAATATGAAGAACAGAAGGAAGAAAAGAAGTCCTAGATTGCCCACTTGCGGGAGGGCTTGCATAACGGTATCCAACAGGGCTCTGATGCCACTGGCCATTTTGAGAAGTTTGAGCACTGGAATCATTCATTAATTATTATTAAGACGTTCAGATTTACATTCAGTCGAACCTGCCTCATTCTTTTTACAGTCGTCAACCTGAATAGACTAAATAAAAGGCATACCTCTGGCGATTCGGAGTACTCTCATCACTCTCATGATTGTTGGGTTTATTGGAATCAGATCGGATTCCATTTTCTCGAGAATGATGCCCACAATGGACAAAATCACAATGAAAACATCGAGCATGTTCCATTTGCTCCTGAAGTAGCGCTGAAGTCCCAACGCTGATAACTTAAGGGCCAACTCCATCACAAATACAGTTGTGAAGAAGTAATTGAACAGTTTGAGAATGTAGGATAATTCCTGGACAACATGGTCAATGAGAGAGGTTACATGTGATTCATTTTAACCCAAATGCCTTAACACCATACTCGATTTTTATTTACTTCAGGCATCTTGTAGAACTCCATAGCCATTGTTACAACGTTGAGGCCAATTACTCCAGCAATGGCCAAGTCAAAGTATTTGGAAGTCACAAGACCATGGACCCATCGTCGCTCTTTCCCATAACCAGCCCAATACGGCGGAGCTCTCAGTTCTAAATATACAAGATATACATATAAACATATAGGACATATGTTGTCTCCGTTAGGTTCAACCTGGTTTTTAGAGGAAGGGGGAACCCACTTCTCCTTCGTTTTTCAAGTTTTCGAGCACGCTTCTGGGCACGCAGTGCTCGCTCTTCTTTTTCCTGCTCTTCTCGGCAGCGGTGGAAGTTCTCAACCACAACTCCGACAAACATGTTGAGAACAAAAAAGCCAACAAGAAGCAAAAACGAGATAAAGTAGAGCAATCTCCATTCATTGAAGTTTTCCCGTGGCTGAAACAAATTTAATATAAAATCAGAGGTTTCCCGTTGGAGTTGTTTTGTTGCCGATTGTAAACCACTTTCGATGCATGTTTTTGAGCTACATTGCCAATATAAATATTATGTGGACCCTTTTCTCCAATTTTGTTGTACCTGCAAATCCACGCCAGTCGCATCTAAACCGGAGTACATGATTCCGACCCAGCCATCCTTCGAGGAAAGAACGAACAATGCCATTAGAGCTTGTCCGAGATTGTCAAAATTGTACTTCTGATTCACCCACTCATTTCCTTGCACAGCTTCACAATCCGCTCTGGTTGTGATATTGTGGAGATTATCAGGTTCGCCGTTACAATAGAAAAACTTGCCTGGAGGAAGGAACAAGGAATTTATTCTCACGTGACGAGAAAGTAGATGAAACCAATGTCGTAATAAAGACATGCGCTAAACGACTGTATACAATAAGATTGTAAAACTTGCCTTTAAAAAGCTGCACGCCTAATATACCGAAAATTATGAAAAATGTGCAACATATCAAAACGATGTTTCCGATAGGCCGGAGCGATGAAAGTAAAGTTTGTACGACTAGTTTCAGACCAGGTGCCCTATTTATAACTCTGAGAGGGCGGAGGGACCTCAAGAGACGGAACACTCTTAGAATTCCAAATATTTTAGGACTGGAACACACAAAACATTACGGCATTTCCCATTACATTAATTACCTCACCTCATACTCGCATCGCTAGTCAAAATCCCGCAATTCCTTACCTGTCCATAAACAAAGACATAATTTGATCTACAACAGATACGCTAACAAGTACTCCATCCATGATATTCCAGCCCGATTTAAAGTACTGAGCAAAGCCTCCCAAGGCAATTACTTTTAGTGACATTTCTACCAGAAATAAAACTGTAAAGAGATCATTCGAAATTGTAAGAATTTTTCGTTCTATGGAGTCTGATGGTATGTTGGGTCGCTCCATTGCCAGAGTTATACAGTTCAGCGCTATAAATAGCAAAATCACTTTGTCAAACACTGGCGTTTTCACAATGATAAGACATCTCTGGCGGAACCTGGACAAGAAAGAGAAGAAAAACACAGGATTTATATCGCACCGCACCACCACACACGCCACCACCCTGGTTAATTTTTTTTTACTCGCTCGTATTGCGTCATTCCACCTCCAAAGCTTAATTAAACTAATGCATACAGGCACCAGCACCACATACAAAAAGTGTAAATTTCACAGGAAAGTATACCTGCTATCAGGAGAAAACATGAAGAACGAGTACTCCTTTCTTTCTCTCATCCACTTGAGAGTATCATGGCACTGAATTTTGAACGGTGTAAGTTTGGCACTACCAACAAGACTCGGTGATGGCGGTGTACCTCCTTGACTTCCACATCGTGATTCGCACCAACTATTATTATTATTTTTTTGTTTTTAAAAGCACATTAGTCATATCTACTCTTGGTCCTTTTCGTCATTTCCTGTTCAGATATCCTGGTTATCATCAGTAATGCATCATCATCTTACCTTGAGTGAATGTTATTATTATTGTTGTGGTTTAAATTGCTGTGATCATTCATTTTCAGATTTGGACTAAGACTACATCGCCTCTCCTTCTTCCTCTGCTGACGTTCCTCACGCCAACTTTTCGCTCGCTTCAGACACGGACTTCTTGTGGGGCTTGGGAGTGGGCTTAGGCTTTGAGGGCTGAGGTTCGGAGGTGTTAAATTGTACGGGCTTAAGCTATTCGGGGACATATGGGGAAGCTGCATGTCGACCGGGGAGGGGGAAGGGTGTAAATACGATGACGTAATTTAGCGACGAAAATGATACTTGCGAACTAATTGCAGGTACGGTTATATTGACGTTGATATTGTTGAGATTTATTACTGAGCCTGGTCTGCTCTCCGGATGTGGTGAACCCTTTTTTAAATAAAAATACAAAACTGCATTATACTACGAGGATAAATGCCATGCTCATTTTGTAAGAATGCAAATATGTAAACTGAATCAGAATGGAAAAATAGATTGCATATGATTATGATCGCAATGACTTGCGAACATTTTTCCACAAATATTGTGATTTTATGTATGTATATTTATCAACAACAAAAAACTGATACAGCGCTAGCCGCTGCACACTATACGACATGATAACCACAAGACAATATATTGGCGAATACAAAAATGCGCAAGCATAACTCAAGCAAGCCTTCGTTTTATAGAGAAAAGACATAATTTAAGAAAGGTAAGCCAAAGATCTGAACCTGATTCCACGAGTTTGTAAGCTATAAACATGGAAGAAAGAAATCAGACAATCACACAATCACAATAACACGAAAAAGAGAACGTATTAGAGCGGAAATTTGCATGTTGTGAATAATAAATGTAACAACATAAGCATATACATAAAAAAGTTACTACACGTGTAAAAACTACTAGTTAGCTAATACAATTTTCCTGAAATATTACATCTGTCAGAAAATGTGTACACAGAGAGCCATAACAAGCGCTTTCCTTTTTCCCCCTATATCAATCCTTGTAAAAAAAACTAGTTTTTCGGATGTAATCTACAAATCCCACGTATTTTATTTTATGATTATGAATTAGAGAAAGCCGAAAAACACATAGTGGGTACAAGAGTGTAGCGACGACGCGACGTGGTGTTCCTTTTAGCTTGCTAGAGTAAATATAAAATGAAAGTAACTGAAAGGGCAAGCAAGTATAATAATATTATATATTATGACGCATGAAGTTAAGATCAAGATCCTTCCTCCAAGGAAAAGGCTTATTTTCCAACGGGTTTTTCTCCTGTATTACTTTCCCCTATATAATCCCTTCTCGCTGCGATATATCCCCAATATTCTTACTAAAAATAGCGGCAGTTACACTCAAAGTAGAACTAAAACGGAGAGAGAGAGAGAGAGAGAGAGGGAACAAGGCGACAAGAGAATTAATAGGGGTCAAAAGTAAGTCACGCAATGTTCCACTAACCTCTGGGGTAGCTGCTGTATGAGTGATGATGACAGGCGCAGGGACAAGGGCAGCCGAACATCCTGGCGATGGATGATACTTACTACGGCTATGGTTATGATTATTATGATGATGATTATTATTCTTTAGTGAAGCACCAAGAGCTGGAACCATAGGAGGCGAGTCAATCGTCATTACCGCCGCCACTGATACTGGGACCAGGGTGCCGGGTGAAATGTCGTCAGGGTGTTTGTGCACAAGCTCATTCCCGAGCAAACTCATTTTGTGAGCAAGTTCTATACCCTTGCGCTCCTCTGCCTCTTTCTCCCGCTGCTGTCGTTGTTCCCGTTCCAGTCTTTCTGAGGAGAATCCTTCGACCAGGATGGCAACCAGCAAGTTGAACAACACGTAGTTGCCGAAGGTCATTAAGGCAACAAAGTAAAGGGCTGCCCAGGGACTTGTCTTCTCCATCCCGTTAAAAAGAACGACGTTCCAGTCTTCTTGGGTGAGGATCTGTGGCGGAGGAATTGAATTACCATTTTAACTAAACATTCCGCTGGGACGGGTACAACACACAGTTAAATAGCACGCGAGTCAAGTCACAAGCCGCAATCATTAGGTGTTCCAATCAAACAAGAGAGTATATATAAAGGCATATGTTATGAGTTTCTGTACTATATGGAAGTCTCCGTATAGTACAGAGGAAGCGGATTCTATGTACAATTTTGAAAACCGTCATCATCAATCAATCATCTTAATATCAACCTGGAAGCATGTGATGATGCTCCATAAAAGTGAGTTAAAGTTTTTCCGATCACATCTACAGCGGGACTTTGCCGAAGGGTCCGCGGAACAACACTGCTCGTTGCAAAATTTGCCATCAAAAATCATCATTCCAAGCAAACTATGAACGACAGACAGAGGCATAAAAATAGAAAAAAATCATAACTTGGTCAAGTTGGAATTACCAGGTCATTTCTAAATGTAACACACATACATTATAGGTCATAATATCATAATAATTCACAATGGGGATAACAATGGGATGGATACCTTAATCGCTTTTCGGGAATAAGGTAACATTCGTTCGGTATATACACAGCGGTTTAAGAACAGGTATACATGTATTAAATATCACTTATCCGTATGGGGTGATAATGATGCAGTTGACTACCATACCACCATTTTAAACTTATTTAAAGACTTTTAACTCATGACTAGACACCTAGCCTGACCACGAAGATTAGGGCAGGTAAAAAAAGGAAGAATATTACATATTACGGGTGTTTTACACAAATATATCAAGGTCAGTCAGTGGACCAATGATCAGTTTCTTGTGAACACATGCAAACACATATTTTTAGATGGATGACGGTAGTTTGTGAACAATCGACAGAGAAAGCAGACTGATTACTGAACTACTATACTACTAGCAAAGGGTCACACAGCTCATAACCATGCACACAAGGAGGAAGTCCATGCAGACACAAATTCCCAGCAGGCAGGCGTGTTTCTAACATAAAGCAGGCCTTTCCCAAGGTAAACAAGCAATGGATTAGATTTAGTGGGCAAACTCTCAATTAAAAAAAGCTCATCCACATGGTCCGATGGGGTTGCTCCCATAACCCAATTACCTCATTCCGAGTGTAAAAACACAACACAAATAGGCACTCGCTTCACACAAACACTAACTCTAACACAACCAGCATTAGTCACTACGCAAACTTGCCTGAAAAACTGTAACCAATGCCCAGAGTAAGGAATCGAAATTTTTTCTGTCGCAGTATTTTTCCAACAGTCCTGTCACAGGATCAGGAACTTCCGCACAGAACTTGCAGCCGAATAAGTTCATCCCGAGTATACTGTAGTACATATAATCAAGTGTTCAAATAAAGAAAAAAAAGCATTGTCAAAACATACTGAAACTGACAGATAGACGAACATTACACATTACGACATTATTATTATTATTATGGGAATTACACTACAGAGATTTTAGTTATTTTTTTTACTGTCGAGAGACAGTCTATTATGACATGTTTATAAATAAATGAATTAGTGTTCGTCATCTTCACAGAGTGTAAATAAACTAGGCAGATCCAATGTTAAGAGGCTATGAATGAATGACACCATTCCCAATCCTTTGTGTAAACAAGATTCTTCAGTCCAAAAAAATATGATGTTCGACTTGATTTGAAAGGCTTGCTTGTAAGAAGAGCATGTAGGTTAGTTTCAATTAGTAAGAGAGAAATATAAGTATATATATGCGAGAAAAAGTACATTGAAAAAGTCATCTCACTTCAAGTTTCTTTCCAAAGTGCCAAAATACATTTAAACACGGAGATTATCTGACTTGCCCGAAATGCCAAGTAAGAAAGCATGTCAATCTTGGTTATTCCTGTGAGAAAGCAGTTCAAAGCATGACATTGATCCAGTGATACTAAATTGCGCATTTCCAAGAAACTAGATTTTGAGTAGTTATAAATATATTTTTAAATGCGACATATATCCACTGGTAAAACACGTAAAAAAAACTTGTAATTTTGCCTATTGTTCCTCCTACGATAAAAAAAATACTTGACAATGAGAGGAAAGGAAAGGTCATATCTCGAAACTATTTTTTTCTCGAAACCTTCTGGATCTAACTGGAATGCTTTATAGTTACGTTTAAACAGATTAAGTTTGTTTTTCCTATCGCAAACTGCCCCAAAGTAATCTTGAAGACGAAGGTGGTGTGCTCTATTGACAGGGGACGCTGAATTATCATTATTGTCCGTTGACAACTAATCAGGCAACTATACTGCCCTTGTCGAAGGAAAAGTTCTTACCTAAAGATAAAAATAAATAGTACTAAAAGGCCGAAGAACACTGCGACGTTATCCATAGTCTTCAACATAACCACCAGTTGTCTTCTCAGGTTTGGTAGGAATCTCACGAGTTTGAGTATTCGAAGTAAACGGAAAGTCCTGAGGACAGACAGGGCTCCTCCTCCACCACCATGATTCCCATCAATAATCCCCTGGATAATCTCGACCACGGAAAGGATGACAATAATCCCATCAAAAACATCGAACCCATTACTCACATAGCCTACCAGACCGTAGGAAGTCAGTTTGAGGAGCATTTCCACGAAAAATACTCCACTAAAAACTAGGTTGCTCATCTCCACCGTGGCAGTCAGCCAAGCGGGCTGGTGGTGTGGAATATATATATGGAAGAAAAGCAAAGAAGAAAAAATAGATCAGAGATAATACATGAATGATGAATGTAGAGCATAGTGGTGATGAGCTATGCATAAATAAACATTGAATAGCAGTTTAAATGGATATATGACGAGTAAAAAGTGGTTCAATTCAACACAAACTTCATTTTCCCTTTGGTGGCTCGTTACAACTAGGTAATTTTATGGGAGAGCAGGGTTGATGAGGAGGCTTACCTGATCATGATATTCCACTCCCATGGATAAAGTATTAATCAAAATGGCAACGAGAATCCCTTGCTGAAATGGCTTGGATTCTACGAGTTTCCTAACATGAGAACGGAACGGACCAAGCTCTTTCGAGTTTCGATGATGTGAAACTGAGAAAATATCGGATCCTGACGAGTCGCTCTTGTGATGGCGATGATGATGTTTGGATTGGCCCTGTGGTGATTTTGACTCTGTGAAAATGGAGGTTGGGGACCCAGGTGCTGAAGTCACTGTGAGAGCAGGAGCACTCTGCGAAATCTGAATCGGCCTTGCTTTCCGGAGTGAGTTACTCAGCTCCTTCCAATCTGGAAGCCCCACGAGATTGGTAGTACCCAGGGCCACTTGTGGCAGCGCCCCGATGGCCCCACCCAACGCTAATAGTTGCGGACAGGTTAGCCCTGCCGAGGTTCGTTTACTAGACCGACCACTACATATAATCTCATCTTCTACCCGGACTGAATCAGGGTCGCCTCCACCTCTAACTAAACTTAAATCAATTATCGTGCCTCCGTCGAGCTCCGCCCGTTTAAAGTGACGACGAGCTTTCCTCTTTGCTTTCCTTATCCAGTGAGCTACCAACCTGTACAAAATGAAAGGGAAAATATGCTTCAGTTTACTTTCAGGTTCCATATGCTTTTCGTGGTTGCATCATTGACTTTAAATATTTGGATAACAGGGTTAAAATTGAAAGTTAACCATTTCCATACATCACATGACGGTTCGTAAACATACCCAGTGGCAATTTACCTTTCAACGGCTTTTCATTCCGTCCTTATCCACAATTTACACTGTACAATGTATTACTACAGTTCGTAATAGCCGCTAACCCTAATCGTACTCTTTTACTCGAGCAACTTTATTTTATTAGTACACATTCTTTTAAAGTTAAAAGTTTGTCAAGTTTGTGTTTTACTTTATATTGAACGCCTTAGTCAAAGACAAAAAGCATGCTCAAAGTCAAAATGTTAAAAACTTCTTCGGCAATATTATGATCATGGTATGAAACAGGTCGTGACAGTAAACGGAAACAATGGAAAGTCAACATGACCATTCTTTTTTCATATGAGCACATTGTAGAAGACATAGACCAAAGACAATAGCAAGTTTCTCTGTATCACCTTCCCCCTCCCCCAAAAAAGTGCTCAAAAAACTTTTTCACTTCTGCTCATTCCTGTTTCCAAATACTCCACCAAAAAGTTTGTCTTGTATAAAGCGTAAGTAGGCATCTGTACTTGAACATCACGGAGAAGCCTGGCTGAGAATGTGCTATGTATATGATAATCATGATGATCTTCCTGGAGCTGAAACGCTTATATATCTGTATCATTATTTGTCGAATACAAAACATTCTTTTTTAGAGACTTTTCCCCTTTTGTCTTGAATTAACAGGGAGAGTGCAAGAGTCAAAGTGAAACTTTCATTTTACTTTATCCCTTCATCTTTTATTTTTTTTCCGTAGTTTCCACTCCTCATTGCCTCCCCAATCTTTACCTGCAGATCCCACTTCAATCTCTCATCCGATCCGGCAAGTGCGGTACTACTACGCGTTAGGCGTTAGGGTGGAATGCACTTTACGAAAGAGTTATATATGGCATGATCACAATCACTAAAATGGCTTTATCAACAGCGAGTTCAAAGGATTGCCTTCCAGAAAAAAAGTACGTTTTTCACCAAGTCCATTAGCTTGATCGGTATTTGGAGGTTACGGAAATGGGGGGAGTACGGAAGGCGGAATCATTTGATATGAGGGAGGGAAATACATAGGTTCTTAAATATTAAAGAAATACCTATACAAGAATTTCGGGGTTGTTCTTGTAAATTACATAACGTATGTATGAATAGGCTCATTTCTAAGCCTTGTTATTTTACTGCGTTGCACTTTGTTTGTACATCTTAATAGGTATCGTATCATTTCAGGTTTGAGTTCTGCTATGCCTATACATATTGCCTATATGTGTACAAGGAAAATGTTTGTCTTAAAGTGGTGCGGTGTGATGCGATGCAGCACGTAAAATAAACTTTCTTCATTTGTTTGAGCACACGGACGGACGTACTCTGATAAGTTGACTGCACACAAAAGAAAATAATAAAAGTCATGTGCGACCTGTGTGTGTGTGTGTGTACTCTGTACTCACTTGACTATCTCGGAGTAACAGGAAGCGTGCTCAATAGCCGTCAAAGTTGAGGTGGATGTAAATCGAGCTCTTTCAATTCTCATCCGCTCCATCTCCCGTTTCTTCGTCTCCGAGAACTGGGTAGCAATTACAACTAGGCACAGGTTGATCATGAAAAAGGAGCCGATCTGTGGAGGAAAATGGAGACAAAAGCATGTTTATCGTCAAAATGCATAATATGCAGGCATTTCAGAACCAATACTGCAACTGGTGCAACTTGTTAATTTGGGAAATTACGTAGCATAAAAGATTTTCGCACACATTTTTTTGCTCTAGTGGGAAACCAAGGAACGACATTGTTGTAAACTTACATATAATATACAAAGGAAATGGGTTCTATTTAGAAATTGGAAGTAAAAGGGAGTACGAGTATTTTTTTAAAGTTTCCAAACAAATCTACTTAACGTTCAATAGTACTCAAAGAGGCTGTACAACTTTGCGGTTGTGATGGGAAGGGTTAGGGTAAAAGTACAAGTGGCTGAGAAAAATTGCTTTGTAATTAGGTTGAACAGGATGAAAACACGCTGTTCGGTTTCTGATGGGTTAATCCCTTCTGAAACATCCACATTCTGCCACATTCTAGTCCCGTTGTTACAATGCAGAAAATATATATGTGTTGCACTTTATAGACCTAACAAAGTTCAAGACAATCTTAACTACGTAGGGATGTAGTTTAAAAAAGGGAAAGAATGTGGAATGAAAGTATTTGCGGGAAAAATGTGTACTCCTCATATATATCCGTATTATTAGCGACAAGAGTTTCCACTTGTGGGGGAAAAGTTTTTGGGAAAGGCTGAGAGCAAAAGAATTGTATTTAGTTTCATTTTTTTCTTCGTCGCAACTTACAACAATTAGAAGGACAAAGTAGATCCAGTCCCAAAACGAATGTGCGTCTTGAACATAATACATTATGTCAGTCCATCCCTCAAGGCTAATTACGAGAAAAATGGCAACCCAGGCGAGACCAATGTTGTCAAACGAGATTGCACCTTGGAATGGATTTTTCTCCCCGGCCCGACAGTTTGTATAGTATTGATTCCAATTTACGCAGTGGGTTGCATTCGAGAGATTCGGACTGGGCTTGGGAAGTGCGTTCAAGGTGCAAATTAATGACGAGTTATGTTTGTGCACGCTGGGTGGAAGGCCTGTGCAAGTTTTCATCCCTGGAAAAACAAAAGTGATCCGCGCTTGGCATCACTAATTATTAATTATCACATTATCCCGTCAGCGAAGGATGCTCTTATATAATTTCGCATCAGTCTTTGTCTAATTAGCCTCTGTCTCAATCAATCTACATCCACGCTTCATTATAATAACCTCAAGCACAAATGCATCTAGCTATATAGATCATAGTCGTATTTTTGCTGTTGCAAATTAGATGGGAAATCTATCTCGACATTGAGAGACTGAACCAAATGAATTTTACATTTTTTGGGTGGAAGGCCTGTGCAAGTTTTCATCCCTGGAAAAACAAAAGTGATCCGCGCTTGGCATCACTAATTATTAATTATCACATTATCCCGTCAGCGAGGGATGCTCTTATATAATTTCGCAACAGTCTTTGTCTAATTAGCCTCTGTCTCAATCAACCTACATCCATGCTTCATTATAATAACCTCAAGCACAAATTCATCTAGCTATATAGATCATAGTCGTATTTTTGCTGTTGCAAATTAGATGGGAAATCTATCTCGACATTGAGAGACTGAACCAAATGAATTTTACATTTTGCTCATGTTGACGGTGACGCAAATGCATGTGTGCGTACCCTATGCGCCAGTTTCGTATCATTCTGTGGCGAGCACTTGTTTAATGACACTCAACAACACGCTGGGAAATAAAATAGCAGCAATCAGCTTTCGTTTTCATGGATGAATTTAAGCAGCTGCTAATATTGTTGGCTCATTATATTAAATTTTTAAAAAATGTAATCTCCCGATGCAGCTGATTGGCACAGTCAGTTGTGGAATGGGTGCTGATGATAGGTATGGATGTAGCGGATGTAATCAGTAATCATTTCAAGTTTCCCAATATATATTCATATGAACTGACACACTGACGATCTAAGAGAGCCTCAAAACTATCTAGTTTTTTTTGGTAACGCTCAAATCATTTTTGCCAGAGCTGGGTCGCATTCAACTATTCAAGCCATCGTTATCCGAAACTTATAGTACAAGCCCCAGGTATATATGATTTGGGAATTCCGAGCCTAAGATGGGCAGCTATGGCGAATATGTGTCAAGCGTCATAGCGTATCGCAAAAAAGTGTTGTACAACGTACACAAAATTATGAGCTACGAGTTGATACACGGTCAACACCTGTTTCATGGTAGAAGCTGGTTTGTCTTTCTAGCTGCTTTGATTCGCTCACACTGTGATCGTCGTCATCACGTATATTATTCTGTTTGTCTTAATTAGTACATTGTAAAGCTCGATCCTCATAGATGTTTACCTGCTGCGAGAATGAATTCAAACAAGTCCAGGATTCACACAACGCAACGCAACGGCTATACCTTAACCAATGCTTATGGCAAGAAATATGTAAGGTAGATGGGATGCTTGCAATTTTGCAATCTACGAAAACACGTTTTGTTGTTGATCCTGTCCTGGTGCATCTACTTCTAGTGTGATACTAAACCTTTACCTTTACCAAGAAACCTTAGTTTTGGGATTATTTCTAAGAATTGCGTAAGGTTGTTTTGTGTTTGGCTGATAATTCATTCAGTCTCAGTCTGAAAGGGCAACTGACAAGACAAGGCGCACAGACATCATTCCATGTTAACCACTACCCACCGACCGTCCTTACACTGTTCTCCACTTTTATTATTGATAATTATTAGCTGATTCGCATCGGCTCAGAGTATTTAGCGATTCCATTACCCTGCCTCTTATCTGGTTTCCGAAAAAACTGCCAAAATGAGTATCGAAATGAGTGCGGAAAATTGGACAAAATGGGAGCCGGTGGAGACTCCCCTGTTCCCCCAGCTATCCTTCGAGAAAATAGACCCAAACTATTGGTACTCGTTTGCCGAGAGACATCCTCTGCTTCAAACGCAAATCGTGGCAATTTATCTAATCGCATTGTACGCTCTTCACAACTTTTACATGAAAAACCGCAAGCCCCTAGAAATCCGGCCGATCCTCTTTGTCTGGAATTTGTCAATGGGCTTGTTCTCCCTGCTAGCGTTCTACCGCATGAGTGTGGAGTTGAGTGTAGTTTTATCGTGGGAAAATGGATTTTACAAGAGCCTCTGTGTCAGGTAAAATAAAAAAGGCTTAGGCTTGCTTGCAGTAAATAAATTAAGTTGAAAGGAGACCACTGTTGAAATTTTAATGTGCATTTTTTAATCCTGCAGGGAAGGTCTACATATGACATCCCTTTTCTGGGGACTGGCCTACATTTGGTCTAAAGTTCTGTTTCTGACAGACACCTTTTTCATCGTTTTGCGCAAAAGGCCTATTCAACCCTTTCACATGTAAGTCTTTGCGTAGAAAAACAAATCTCTTTCGAATTCCAGAAGTTTAATTTAGCGATTTTTAAAACTTTATTATTATTATTTCATTTTAAATGTCAGAATTCACCATTCACTCGCCGCAATTGTGCCTGCACAAGTAATGCCATTAGGTGAACCGATTCTGAGGTGGTTTGCTGGAGTCAATTTCCTCGTCCATGCAATTGCCTATCCGCTGTTAGCTTTGCAGGTAATAAAATGAGCAAAAATTGAAAACTGTTTCTCCGGTAGCTTATTGCAGCTCAGATTCAAATCTTTATTTTCAGGCAATACAAATCAGAGTGCCAAAGTCTGGGATGATCATTCTGGGGCTAGAACTCTTTCAAATGGTATTCGCAATCGTTATAAGTACCATTACTCTTGTCATCATCTGTAAGTCCTCATTTTTACCTGGAATTTACCTTTTAATTTGAATTTTATTGCATACTATAATTATCACTAATCATTTATGCTTGCTTTGTGTACTAGATAATGGAGGTCATTGCGTCAGACACCCGTGGAGTTTAACCATTTGCAATTACATGTATCTCGGATTCTTCGTGTTAGTCATTCACCTGTGCTACCAGAAATTCATAGCCAAGAAACAGCAGAAACCCAAAAGCGCTTAAGATAGCCTCGGTTATGCTATCTGTAATCTGTACATAACATACATGTGACCTGACCAGTCTTACATCACGAGACGCTAATAATTAATGAATAAACTGCTTTTCGTATTTTCAACTCATGTTGTTTGTTGCATGTGCACAATCATTTTGGTTCCTGTGGTCTAATGAACACTGGGAAAATCACAATTAAGCTCCTGTCTACTTTTTGCTTTCCTGCAGATACTGATGAAAACCTTAGCATACATCCACAATACAATATTGTATAACTGTAGCATCGCATCACACGTTTAGTGCAAGAAAGTGTGTATATATTCCAACTTACCACTATCCTTAGGTAACGAGCAAATATAGTCTTTGTCCTGTTGGGCATCATTAATTCGGTAGTACATTGAAAGAGGCCTAGCAATATTGACAGGATACACAAAAGAAACACCGTTTAGAATTAAATCCCACCAAAAGAACTTTCTCGTGTTAACGTAACGTGAAAAATGTATATAGACTACATATATGTTATATATTTGTTGCCACAATCTACAAGAAAAAATTATTGCTCGCCACTGCCACAAAGAGTGAGGCTGGTTGACACGTGATGGTTGACACTGGTATAATGATGAGACACCAAAAAACTGAAACTGCATGAAACTACCCATCCCATCCCCTCGTGAACAAAGGAAAAGTACGAGACGCATGACAATGCACGAACAAGGGCTTGTTACTTAATCATCACTTTCCTGTGAACAAGTTGCATTCCGTAGGCTCATAAAGGATTTTTTCTCTCTATCGTTTGATAAGATTTCTCACCAGAGAAATTACAAAGATTCCCGAGATTAAAAGGGCTTTCGCCCGGAGAAATGGGAAAAAGTGGGGAATTTTTTTTTCTTCAACTACATGATTCATGGCTTTCCTCCAGCAAACTTGTTTCAACTCTGTTTATAAGTGTAATAGGATGAGCACTTCTTATCCCATTTTTGTGTAGGGTGATTGAGTGAGTCGGAGTAGTCATGCATAATTATTGCATATATACTCGTTCGTATACATTTTTTTCTTCGTCAAGAATATATTCGTGTGAACTGGGCTGTGCGAAAAACTAGTTCGTTCGTGTCTTTTCCCCAGAAAGTTACTTTAGGATTCATCAAAGGATTATTTCTTATGCAAATTCTGCCTGGATTATTACCAAGCATGAGCTTGTTTCTTCTTCTTGAAAAAAGGGAGCTTTCTTCGAGCGCGAGCTCTTGGGCTATGCGCCGCCGTTTTCTTTGTACTTTCTTCAACCAGACTCACTCTTGTTGCCTCAACTAGTTTTCTTCCTTGCCATTGGCACTCTGCATTATACTGATTAGAGGCGTTTTTAGTGAGCACATGTTAAGTTATTTTGCCGAGTCTAACCCCACATTCAAAATTCACCTATAGCGGAAATAACCTAGCTGGATATTTGAATTATTTGTGGCAGCGCTGAAGCAAAACATTGTTTGTGTATGAGCCTAATCGATACATATTGTTTACAGGTTAAAACACTGGTGATCAAATCTGTTAGTAGTAACAAGACACCACACTACACACAAAATAATATAACACAAAAAGAGCCTCCACACTAGAATAATATATCTGACTTGGCGGCGGAAAATCAAGACTTTATCAGCCAGAATCTGAACAATATTATACGTTATATATGGCCTACTACAAAGATTGTTTTGCTGTAATTAGACTGTGTCACAATGAAAGAAAGACAAAAAAAATTAACATGAAAAAAATAACATTGACTCTCGTGATGAAAAATATTATGACAGGTAGACAAAAAAGGAGGAAATTTACAAAATAAAAGAGTATCGCACGGTAAGTTTATATATATATATATAGCTTGTCAGGTTTGTTTCAGGAGAAAAAAGGGGCATTTTTTGTGGTTAAATATGTAAAGAGGGTGGTAAAAGAGGGGATCGAGACCAAAGACCAGAAGACAATCACGACACACGTCCACAACACACATAACATCATACCATAACACATTACAATTTTTGTTGGCGAGTCTTAGTCTATTCTAACGAGTTTTTAGCACTAGGAAACTCGATTGGAACAATATTTTTTGGAAGGTTTTCCTACACAAAGTGTCATGTCAGGTGGTGATGGTGCAGATGGGCATGTCAAGACCATTCATTCTCTCAGGGAGTTTTGGATTTAATTTCGGGGAGCATAACACATCACAAAAAATTCATTAACCAATCAATTTTACCAGGTTTTCCACTCATTCCATCGTCGGTTTGTGCCTTGTCATTCACATTCTGGATATAATTATAACTGTGCAGTGCAAAAGTAATAATAAGTGAGGAGGTTTTTGTGTGCAGGTCATTACCTAAACTGACATGCGGCAGAGAGGAACCGTGGGAAACGAATGATAATTCACTAATGACACGCACGCAAAGAGAGAGAAAAAGGGACGGAGGCGAACGGGGGAAAGAATATTGTTGACCACATGGGAAATTTTTTTGTGGTTCTTACGTCCTCTTTTCTCTACGTTGTTGTTGTATTTGTCCAACTCTCCCTAAAAATCACGGTTGCGAGACGAGCCAAAATCATCAATTTTTTTTCTATTTCCTTAATTTTTATAGACTAAAAATGTATGAAAGCTGTGTACTGTGAAAAAAGTGAGTGCTGGAGTATTATTATTGCACACCTTTGCTATTTTACTAAATCGCCATAATGTACAAAACATAATAATAATGGGATATAAGATATAATATACATTACACAATATATGAAATGCATTGTACATTACAATTTTGTGCTTGCATCAGCAGCACACACTGATCATCCATGTGACGTGGTGGTGGTGAGCATCATGGGCTTAAGGGTTTTCTCGGGGAGGAGGTATTTCTTTCCCGATATGACTACCACTCACAACATACAGTGCATACAAAGAAAAATGTTTGTGTAATGTGTGCTCTTTTTTGTGCAAAGGGGAAAGCATGCGATAACCTACTTGAACATTGGGTAACATGTGAACATTATTCTACACTTGCTTTCTTGCATCTAGTTCATTTTTGTTATGTCCAAGACATGTTCATGTCATGCAACAAGCAAAAAATATCTTATACCAGGGAAATCATCTCTTTTTCTCTTCTCTTCTTGCAAATCATCATCATCATCACATCTTAAGAGAGATATATATACAAAACGACACGCTTACATGGACAGCAGCTATCATAATATGTGTCGGGGTTATTTCTGCTGCTGTATTATTCTCATGAATACAGTCATTTGGGACTAGAGAGACACTACACGGCACGCACTGACTTATATTATGATGACTTTTTTCGTCAGTCTTGTTTGGCTCAAAGGTCATCATCACCATCTATCATCATATCATATCATATGGCTCTGGTTTTTGTGACTTGCATCTAACATCTACGTAATATACTGTTTCGGCTGGAGTGGGAATTTTTCTAATAAAAAAATCGTTTCTCCACCGTATTGTGTGAGAATCCGGATGAAGAAAAGGGGGTTCAAAACAAATAAATCATAAAATATTCTAGATTTTTGTGGGCGATGAAGGGTTCGGTTCGGACGAAAATGTTGTTTGGTAAAAAAGACTGTTTTTGAGACAGAAAAAACAAAGACAAAGTTGATAAAAGAGAAACACAGAGACTGATTGAAGTCAACGATATATAAATATATATTATAGGAGACGAAACACAACGGAAAGTATTGACTGGATTGTTTTTTATAAAGCTTTGGAGAGCACACAGTTATACATAGAAAATGTTTTGTTAATAAACAGCTAATAGATAGACAGACTTTTTAAACAGTTTGTTCAAATGGTTTTGATTTTAGCAAAAAGAAACAATTAACACACACAAGTTGACACCTGTGGTCCTAGGCACATTTATAATATGTGTGTTACGTGTTACGTTACGTTACATGGTTCCATATACTTTTTTTTATCAGGCGATGGCTAATTTAAATGGCTTAATTAAACACATTGTATATTACTGTTAATGTCATATGCGTATCAGCAATAAAGACAATATGCTTTGGTAAATTTTTTGTAAAATATACACATATCAATTATTTTTGCGCGCAATTTTCTACTAAAAACTTTTGTTGTTTGAGAGAGTATAGGTCCTTACTGGAGATTTGGCACTCGCACCGTGTAGAATCGCTTTGGTCTATAGGCCTCGGGACTATTGTTGGAGAAGCTTTTGTGGTTTTTTTGGTTTAGCGTATCGTATCAGAGAGAGACACAGACGTACACGTACGTTTTCATGATAGATTTTGTGGTTTTTTTTTCGTTTTTGGATTCGTGCGTGGTGGGAAACGGTGAAAAAACCGTGAGAAGTAGCAGAAGTGGTGGTAGCACACAAGATGATTTGGATTTTCGTGGTATTGTCAAAAAGTTTTTTGTTTTGTTTTGAAGGAGACAACAATAGAAAAAGAAAAAAAGAAAGAAATATATATTTTTTAAAATAATTGTCAAATTATAGAGAAAACTGATTTCAGCGAGGAAAATGAAAATGAAACAGTTATTTTTTTCTCTCGTCGGAGATCTCTAAAATGGCATATATATAAATGCAAGAAAGAGTTGTGCACGAAGGAATTCCTCTATCAGAGAGAGATAATAGACACATAATGTATACATATTTACATAATATAATAATAATATTTTTATGACAAAAAGAAAGAGGCATGAACTTTGGAAATGTGATTATATATTGGAAGAATTTTCCTCTTCCGAAGACATACTGTTCTTCTAAGGTGATTATATTCTCCTCTTCAAACTTGATGAAGCAGCGTTGTCTCAGGGTTCCTGCCCACAGCTGCACTCCGATGATCCCGAAAATGAAAAAGACGAAGAAACAGAGTAAAAGAACGTTACCCAACATGGGGAGTGTGTCGAGGAGGAGCATCACGAGGATTCGCATACCTGTGGAAAAAGAAACAATTGGATTTTTTAAAATCCTAACTAAATTATAACCTAAATGTCTATATGATACACAAAAACTTCAATTGAAAATATGAATTAGTTGGACGACTTTATTAAAGAAATTTTACAACCGGGAGAAACAGATTCTAGTAGATTTTGGATTGGTGTAGTAAGGATGTATAAAACGAAGTGACCAAAATCAGGTTGAATTGCATTGCAAAATAGTGTTAATATTTATACTTGCCTAAACGTCAACCCCAAACTATTGGAATTTACAACCACCCAAACTATAATTTCTTGTTTGGGGTGCGATACAAAAATCCAATTTTCACCCTCGCATTTCATATTTTCATACGCCAACTCAACCGCCGCAGCTAGCGGTACAAAAGCGATTTCTCGCTTGGGAAATTGTTATCAAGACTCGACAACCTTAGACTATGCCTACACGTCGCGTCGCCTCTGTTCCACCTGTATTTCCAATTTTTGCCATCACACCTAAAATTTAGATGGCATATTAACAGATTGAATACTTCTTTTACAAGAAACGCATCCCAACTCCCAACCTACACGTTCATTATATACTCCGAGGTTTTACTAGAGACGGATATTATTCATTTTAACTTCTCTCGCAATTTCCGAGCGTGGCCTTCAAAGCCCCGCCGCCGCTCCCGTAGCAAACCTATCGTAGACCCAGTCGCTCCTGGCGCTCATTGGAAGCAGGTAAGATAAGTAGGACCAAGAAGTACTCTCGACGAGAAGTTTCAATAGTTTTATGAAGATTGTAGTAGTCAAGGCCGTTTTTCACCACAAGCGTACCCAACCCACACCACCCACCAGTCCCCATTAATTTTATTGCTTCGCTTTCACACTTTTAGGCGTGATAATATTGGATTTCCTCCAGCTACTCGGTTGTCTCTTTTTTCATTTTTCAGCAAAAAAAAATTGTCAAACTATTAAACATCAATATTTGGAATTGGATTCGTTTTTATGGAGTGCATTTCATGGCCACACACGTTAGTGGTTCGATTATATTCGCGCACGTGGATCGTGGATGGGCACAACTAAATTCCCACAAACCACGCAAAAAATTATAAGGTTTCAGCCAACATTTGAAGTGACAAAATGCTCATTACATTCAGTGCACGGGGTTCATAATGTCACCCCAAATGTGCACCTCATCACATTTTCAAACACCCGAAAATAAGCTGCAAATTACTGAAAACATGAGAAATCCAGAGACACTTCCGCTGCGCTGGGATAGGAATCTCGCTCGGAGGTGATAACAAAATGTTTATGTATGCTGGGTGCATCGTGGAGAGGTGACGTTACAAGAGAGCACCAAGCAAGAATCCCATATCCCCATATTTTCCAGATCCAGTCCGGGCCTGGGAGTAATTCAATGTTGTTCTCTGCGTTTCCAGTGGCGGAGCAATAACAATCATATCGTTTACAACGAGCTGCACTACTTACTCCACCTCCACCTTTTTTTTGTTATTACAATCCCATTTCCCCGCAGTTTATGTGCGTTTGGGGGAAAGGTAAAACGAGAAGTTGGTCCAGTTAGCGAGTATTTGCTTTTGTTCTAAAACTCCCGTCCATTTTTTTACCTGCACCACAGGGTATAAAAATTGCTCCATTTGTTTTGCGTACTCCCATCTAAATCCCGATTTACCAGGTAAATATTGTTTTCTACTCTACTCGTTTTTTGGGGGGGAGTTGTGAGAACCAGGAAAAATAATACCTGACGGATCAAATCCACAATCCACTTGGTATCCGTTCGACCTCTGATAACAAAAATTGCAGGAAGCGAGCATAGTTGGACCATAAATCTATTGAAACCTGAGCGAAAAACCCTGACACAGGCTGAAGCGCAGCCAGTATGCGGTGTGGCGGTCATTGTGGGCTGGTGATCCACAAAGGAAAAAAAAATTAGCCTGCTCAGGTAGATCTTAATACGATTACATCTGGTTTTATAAATGCATTACGCATTTCATTCTTTTTGTTCTTTGGGAAAACTTTGAGCTCAAAGTTTTTGTATTCTACACAGGAAAATAGTATCAGTGGTATCAGTCCACGTTTTCTCCACTGGGTTATTATTCACCTCGACAATTTGCGAGAAAGGTGGATAAAAAATAGCTACTTATATAGTTCTTCCGGAAACAGCAAGGTATTTTATACATGGATGGATATAGTATCGTACGCAAATATATGCACAAAATATATGTTCTATCCGGACAATGCACCACCACCGCATCGCATGAGATATTGGAAGGGGAAAAAAGTTTGTGACTCACTAGGGATGCGATTAATTGCTCTCAGTGGTCGGAGAACGCGGATCGTCCTAATTGCCGTCAGGTTCACGCTATCCACACTTGGGAGGCAGTATTCCACCAATCTGAAAAAAGAAAGAAAAAAGTGTATCTATTAGAAGAGCCCGAGCCCGTCCAAGTGGCTTATCGCTAACCCACAATATTTATATCAATCAGGTATATCCAAAAGGTACGTCTATTCTCCCTTTTCATCCTTTTTTATAGGATAGAAGGCTCAGTATCAGTTTCAGTTTTTTCTTCTCCA